>JAQGCH010001064.1:0-17656 GCA_034699485.1 Nanhermannia elegantula | reverse complement strand
TTTGAAAAAATTTTGGCGGGAAAAATGATTTTGAGAAAAATTGTCTTACAAAAACGAGGAGTTTGACCCCCCACCTTAAATTTTCAAAATTTTCAAAATTGACCCCCCCCTCAAGCCTCAAAATTTTGGATACCTTGGCCAAGTCTGGTGACCAACTGTGAAGACTTTAGCTCAATTGCCCACAATTTCATCAATTATAAAAATATCAACTGTTTGGTACCCCCTTTGCTTTTCCGAAAATAAAATTTTATAAAAAAATATCCTTTGGTCCCCCCTTTGATATTTTTCTGTCCAGTTTTGGACTGAGAAAAGTTGGCAGTGCTGGTGTCAACCCTTATCTCTTTTGAGATATTTATGATCCCCATAAATACTTTTGGAATTTCATAAAAAAATAACATAATCTCTGTGAAAGTATTGGTTAAAACTAGTATTTATGCCAAAAAATAAGAAATAGGGACTTTCAAAATGCTTTTTCTGACATATACGGACTAATTGGGTGCATTGAAGTCTGTTCCCTGTGATTTTGGTATATAGACAAAAATAGGAAAATTTCCGTTTCTGAAGTCTCTACTCATTACTTAGTTTACGAACGTTTTGAGCCACACAGAAAAGTAGTATTTCCGAAAAAATCCTTTCCTTAGTTATACAGATTATACAAAGTAACAAAGTGTTGAAAATCAATAAAATAGAAAAAATATGTTTCTGTCAGTCGTTTTTGTTAGTTTTTGTCTACTTTTTAGTTTTTGAGTTACAAATTGGGAAATATTTTATTTGTGGTTTATCTAATTCAAAATCATGAGACCGAAAATCATTGAAATCTGGAAAAACTTTTAGAGGTCATACACAATACTGAATTGCTTTAGAATTTAACTCTATAGCAAATTGATAAGACTTTATCAGCATTTGAAAATCTACTATCAAAATATGAATCAGGAAAAGCTCATAACTAGTGATAATTAGTTTAAACAGATTTAATATTTAATTAATTTATTATATTACTCATGAGTAGTAATAAGCTGCCAACATTCAAATTATGATACGTGTAGAGCGTCCTTATGCTTTAACTCTTACTGTGAGCATAAAAAGCATACTGTCGAAAGTTTGGGCATAAAAGGCATAATTTCCACAAAACTGAGCATAAAAAGCATAAAATTACAAAATTTTTATAAACCAAATTCCATTTAAAAAATATTTTCAAAGGTTTTAATGAATGTTTAAATAATATTTATTTTGTTTTTGATTTACAATAGACTTATCATATTAGTAAGTCATTAATACACTAATAGATAAAGGATTTTTCTATAATTGACTCAATATACAGTAGTTATGCTTTAGTTATTAAACTAGGACATGAGAGCAAACTTAAATGTCAATATTATCAGATAAGGTAATAGATTTGAAATTATCCACTATTAAAATCAAATCCGATCAAATAACTGTTTAGAACTTGGAAGATATATAATTCTTGAGATTTAATTTCAAACAAATTAATCTATAAATTTGCACTAATATTAATAATGATTTTACTTATGCTTTTAAATTGATTATAAGGTAATTTAAATGATCTAATAATGAATTTAATGTATGTAAGTTAAAGTCTGTTTAAAAATATTTCTCAAGTATTTAATAACACGACGGTTAAAAAGAATAAAACAACTTATTCTAGATAAAAGAATAATTTTGAGTATAAAAGCATCATTTTTGAGCATAATTGGGCATAATTTGCCAAAATCTGAAAGCATAATTTGGACGCTACAGATGCGAGTCATTCCTGTTAATCGTGAACAGAAATGTGCAGCAAAAAATATTAACCATAAAAGTACTCATTTTAAAAAAATTACTATTAGTCTGAGAGTAAGGAATTGACAATAAATGTAAAATGATTACGTCAATAAATTAAACTCATAGAATTCATAATTGTCTTTTTCAAAACTCCTATCAATTTGACAATTGAGTTGAATTGAAAAGAAATTAAATTATTGTTATACTATAGTACAGGTACAGTACAATACAATAATGCATATCTTATAAACCTGCATCACATGTTTAATACCTGTATTAAGATTCATAAAATGAATTTATCAATAAAAATAATAAAAATCTTTTGAACTAGAAGTAGGGAATATGAACTTATTAAAAACAATAGTTAGAATGTAGGAATGCATGAAAAAGTAAAATGAAAATTTCCATTCCATCAAAATAAAGGATAACTTAATATTGTACAGTAGAATGTTTTCCGAAACAATATGGAGTTCTTGTAAGTCTTGAATTCTTGTAAGTTATGTGAAAAATGATTGAAATTTATAATAAAACAAAAAAGTAGCTTCTTTTACATTGTAATAAATAGAGAAGCTGTTTGAGATTTAATATATTGCGAAATATCCGACAAAGTTTCACTATAAAAGAGTATTTTATAGTGAAATAAAATGAAATAATAGAAAAATAATTAAATTAAATAAACCCAAGAAATTTTATAGCAAATAATGTTAATTTCCTATATTCTCTTTGCATTTTATATCACGAGTGATGCAAACTATCTTTTAAAAGGCAATAAAATTATTTGATTAAAAAACTTATGTCATTGAAAGCTTTAGACAATAAAAATGCAAATATTTGATTAAGCTTACAAAGTGAGCTTATCTCTATATCAAGATCAAGAAGTTGATGTGCATCCCCTATAATAATAGTACGATTAAGTTTATATTCAAGTAATGGTTATTCCCTAAATTGAGACAATGTTTATCTACAACAAGGGAAATGAAAAAAATGAAGCGCAATGCTTAATATCTATACACACACTATACTCTATTGCTTCATAAATTATCTTTACTGTACTCTTAGAGCATACAGTACGTGCATCACAAATAAAATTTCGCTAATGTAATAAAGATTTTTCTGCAGCGATTACTTGTTACTTATTTGATTGCTTGCAAATCGCAAACTTATAAAATATTAGGAGAAAATTTTCAAAATCATTTCTAAAACTTTTAACTCATTCAAAAGACCATTTGATATAATTTAATAAAATTATGCTTCAATTCATTGAACTTGAACATAGTTTAAAATTTTCAAATAAAAAATAATAGATTCTATACTTTATTTTCTTACCTGAATAAAAGTTAATTTAATTATTGAATACATGATACAATAGTACAATACGAACAGTATTTCAATACGAAAAAGTTTTTGCCAAAGGCTTTATCATTAGAAATATGAAGAGTGCTTCACATCAACTGGTGCTGAAAAGAGTAGCGGTTTAAGTTTTATTTGACTATATAATAAGAACATCGAAACATCAACTGCAAGGATAGCTAAATCTTAAAAGGCTGCACATGCACATACCTCATGCAATATACATTTCTGCTGAACTATCGATCTGAGGAAATCATGCTTTAATTCATTTCTACACCTTATTTCTTCTTTAGATCTATAGAGAAGTTATGTCGAGTGAACACAAGCGTGAAAAACGTGGTCCCAATTTAACGATGCACTGGTTATCTACATCATGAGAGTCTTACAATTTGAATTTAAGATCTGACCATAAAATAAAATCCAAAAAGGATGTAAAACAAAGATTAAGGAAGGTGGACATGACATGAGCGAACTCATTATCTATATATTCTAGAGTTTTCAATAAGAAACTCATTAAATATTAATGAAAGTTCTCTAATGACAATCTTTATAATCTTGAATAAAGCATTGTTCAAGAGTAATGACCAGCGCTCGAGCATTTTTTATATGATGGCGAGCTCAAACGCTGAGTCTAATTTTTCACGTTTTCACGTTAGTGACGAATGTTTGCTGGCTGGATAGCTCAGTGGCTTAGGCGTTGGTTCTTAATTGAGTCAAAAGTTCACTAATTGGCTGAGTTCGAGTCTAACTGTATGGCAAAAAGAGTTTTCCCATTGCTGGCATAGACTAAAGCGGTCAAAATTAGTGCACTCTAGACCGGCTACAGATTAGTCAGTAATAGTTCACTGTTTCACAGTTAATGTGATTCACACTATCCTAATATGGCATTAGACAGTCCAAAAATTGAAAAATTTTGAACTCGACTAGACTCGAATCTGGCAAACCCTGACTGTTGTTGACCCTGTCGTTGGCTACTCTGACTCGACTCGACACTAACCCGTATTCAAAACAGGAGTTTAATGTATTTTAATCCATTTCTATTTATTCATATACATATAGTAAGCCTTAAAGCATAAAACGGGTTCATACGGGTTGACAAGGGTTTTATCTAAGTTTAATATTAAAACTCGACTCGACTCGTACGAGTTTATGGTTTCGAGTCGAGTTTTAACAAGTTTCGAGGGCTCGATTGGACTGTCTATTTGGCATAAATTGCTTTAATACGTTTGAGTGGAACAAGCGGTATATAAATGTATAATCACATTTCCCGAAAGTCAAGTCATAAAAACTTTTTCGTTAGATTTAATTTTTCAAAAGTTTCAATTTAAGCAAAAATACATAATTTTATGATAAACACACCAATCATTCAAATTAAAATAAGTTAGATATCGAATCCCGCAAATTCTTGCTTGTATTGCATTTAATAATAAGAGAGAATTTCATATTCTTATAAGATTAAAATGTTTATAAGTAATGCTATACAACTTTTAAAAATTTATAATTAATTTATAATTATGAAAACAATTAATTTCTAACCATAGACATCATTGACTTAACGAACCCGATCGTAAGCGCATACAGCTTACCCGAGCTTAAGTGTTTCATATTTACCTGAGTATAAGCATGCCTGCCCAAGCATAATAGCATTCTGTTTACCACTGCTTCTGAGGCTGTTAACTTATCTAATGCAAAGAATAATAATGCAAACTATCTCTGTAATGAGATAACATTTGTGTTTTTTATATCCATATTTTTAAATTGAATCTCAATTTAACAATTTTTAACATATAAATCAGATTGAAATTCTTATTTTGCTTACCCAACTCATTCTAACCCGACCCTATATGGAACCCAGCAGTTAGCTTTATTTCATTGAAAATGTCTTAAATAAAATTAGTATTGAATATGCTAAAATTTACATTAATGTCAGCGAATATGGTTAATAAACAAACCCTGTTCTGGTACTACAATATTGTACTGTAACAGCTCTCGCCTCAAAATTGCTTTATTAGCAGAAATGTGTCTAAATTACTACTTAATTGAAAATAATCGCACTTTATTTCCTAATGAATTATAAGTATTCCTTAAAAATAACTTTCAACAACTATTATATAAATGAATGAGTTTTAGTGTTTTTGTTTTCTGAGTTTTGGATTAAATATTACTCACAATAGTTTTATTATTAGAATAAAGTAATCCAAATATTTTATTTATAAGCTCTATGATAACTTACAGCTCTATCATATGTATTGTATTATAATTAGCTATTATAGTGTGTGTTGTTATAGTGCAGCGTATAGTCCAAGCATTATAGTCCAATATGCTTAATAGAACAGAAGCACACCTTCTATTCAAAGAATGGAAGAATAAAGACAAAAAAATGAATACAAAGCCTTTTTTGATGGCCTCAAAGCTTAAAGGACTCAATTGTGATCCTTATTATTATTTGTCGTGTCCCTTAATTAAAGCGATCACAAAATCTATTAGTTTTGAGTCTTTTCAACGTAAACACTAAATTTATCTAAAATAAGTCTTTCGTAGTGTAACATTCTACTAGTCGGTGCCCAATATTTTAATTTAATAAATATGAGCAAGATAGATGACAAACAAGGGTATTGTGTGATTGTTTTCATAAACCTAATCCTATTTACATAATCGCTAATAATTTAGTAGAACAGTAACTATAAAATTAATATAAAATAAATAGCAGTGATTAAAATGACATAAGAGTGTGCCAATAGACAGATAACTCTAATTATTTGTGCAAATCATTTAGAGTCAAAATTATCTGAGCTGTTGAACGTGCAAAAGAAAATCATTAAATAAACCTCAGGGCGTAAATTGCTATACCTGTACAAACCCTAAGCTTCACTCAAATCCTATCCTTACTGATGATAACCATTACTATGGCCCGGATTTCTTGGTAATTACCAAAAAGTTACCAAATTTACCAAATTTTAACGTTTTTCTCAAAATATACCAAATTTACCAAATCAGAGGATTTTGTCTAAAAATTACTAAAAAGAGGCATATTTTGCAAAAAGTAACTTAAATAAAGTTATTTTAGAACATTGCACTAACATTTAACATTTTCTATTATGGGCAAAAATGAATGTTAAAAAATTTCAGACCGAATTTTAATCAAAATTTATGTAGACTTTATTAGCTATTAGGGTTACTAACCGCCCAGATTTCATCTGAACTGACTAGATTTTGGACTACTTACAAAATATCAACTGCTTGTACCCCTTTTCTCCTAAGAATAAAAATTTATAAAATATTTAGCATTTTTTAAAGCTATCCAGATGATGTCAGGTTATGAATTACATTAGACCTATCACCCTCTTGGTTATTGGCTTATTTTGTCTTTCTCTCTCAATTTCTATTAATTAGTTATAAGATGTATTCTTAGTTACCTGATTCTTATTTTGAAAATATTTTTGCTTTAAAAAACTCTTTTTTTAATGTTGATATAAATAATATTAACTTGTTTATGTAAAAAATGTCAAAAATTTCATTTAAATGATACTGTAATACGGGGTAAAGTTAATCATGAAAAAGTTGGTAATTTATAATTAATAAATAAAACTTATATTTTAAAACAGCATTAGATGTCTTATTCAAGTTAAAAAATTACCAAAAAGTTACCAAATTTTGCATTTTTTCCTTACCAAATGCTTACCAAATAAGGTACTTATTTTTACCAAAAAATCCGGGCCTGACTATTACTGTATATTGAGTTTAGCCAGGCTTTCTGTTAGAAAAATAAGTTTTCTTTTTGTAAAAGACATATCCATGTAAAGCAAGAATGCCTCAGTTGAAGTGCTTTGAATGAGTGCCAACTCAGGATTAGAATGGCTCAAGAACTGGAGTCATATGATCAAGCAAATGGTCTCATAAAATAACACCAACTCATTTCTGTTATAATATTCCGTCAAAAGTCATTGAATAGACATTAACTTAAAAATATCTAAATTAGCAGAAGTGCTGTCTCGAAAAATGCCTGTAAGGTATTAAAGAATAAGTTGAACATTAAAATTAAAATAATTAAATTAATGAAATATTGATAGAATTTTATCGAATAAATGCTGAGATTTAATGAAATAGAAATATTTACATAAGTGAAAAGCAAATTCACTTACTATACAATTATTGTAAAAACACTTTATTTTGATAACAAATCTGATGATTTACAAACTTAATGCAAATAAATGAAAACTGTGTTACCTATACGCGTATAAAGTGCTTACAGTGTAAGTTATATTCACATAGAGTATAATTAATGCAAATACAGTCGTGCTCTTAGAACATAGTATTTAAGTATAAATAAAAATGAAGAATGAATTTGATTGAGCTTTCATGCAGTCAAATAAGCTTTCAATCAAAATGAGTTTTGACTAAAATTATTATAAAAAACATTTGTAAAAAGCATTGAAAGCATAGTTTTTTAAAATCATTCTGTAATAATAACAATTTGTTATTTAGTGATAAAAATCAAAGTATTTTTGTATATTAAAAACCTTAAAAAAACGAGAATCTAATAAAAGTTTTACAAATTTTCTTTGTCATGACTGACATGAGTCGGCACTAAATTATTTTCCTTATTATCTGCTTTCAGCTTATTTCTCAACAAAAGACTATTAAAATGAGCCCTTTTTTCGATAACATTCAAAGATTTTCTTTGTCTGACAGGAATTGGTGTTTGTTTTTGTTGAACAGAAGCCAAAGGCGTTCGAACTCTTCCCTGTTTTTCACTATTATTGGTCTCATTTGTATCCAATTTTGTCATTGAATCGCAATTATCTGTATTTGTCTGCAATTCAGAGGAATTATTGATGGAATCGCTGTCAATACTGCCAAAAGACAAACGCATGGCTGACATCTGCGCCACAATTGAGGACTCACTTGAAGGCAAACCAATAGGCGTTCGTTCGATACCAAAAGTGGGCGAACGAGGATCTAAATTGACTGCCATTTCATCGCATATGGGGGTCACACAAATGTCTGAATCGTCGTAATTAATAGTCTTCTCTCTGGTCTCAAACACTTGAATTGGAGTCCTATCGAAAGCCATCGATGGCGAGCGCGGGTCAGACGCCAAATACAGACCATAACCAGCATCGCTATCATTGATATCATTAGACTGTTTTGGTCTCATGTCTGGTATTACTTGTGGTGTAAACTCTTTATCGTTATAATAGTCACACATTTCGTTCCATGTCTTGGACGCAAACGAACCCATTCTTTAGATTATTGTATATTTGTTTCGATTAATAATTAAATATGAATTGTGTTTACAAATCAATTATAAGTTAAAGTCATTTAATGTTAATATTATTTAAAAAAAAGTCTCAAATAAAGGGTCGAACGAAAGCCAAACCGTAAATGGAAATAAACAGAAAAACTGCCATTTATTTGATTAATACTTTTCTATTAAAAGCAGCGCTTTCTCTGTTCTCATTGGATATTAAATAATATGTATTATGAATTCAATGCACTGATTGGTTGACTATAAGTTTGAGCAATAATTTGCCCCAAATTTACAAATTGATTGCCGACTAATATATTGATGAAATGCAACGTTTTTCAAACTGTAACCCCTTTCGAAGACATCGAATCAAAAGATTATCTTCTATGGAAAGAGAGCCACTGATTACTTAATTTTAAATTGAGATTTGTCTAATGGGACAGAATATAAAAGTTTGAAATGAATTAAATAAAAACTGATCATAAAGTACGTGAAAAATGAGCACAACTTTTGCTTTGAATGGATGGCTTCAAAAACAATATCATAGTTTGCTTTAAAGCCATTCAAAGTTAATTCCATTTGAAATATAATCTCAAACTTTGATTAAATAGTTTATCGGTTTTAAGAAAGACAGAGACAGACATTAGTGACATATTTTGAATGCAATGATTATATAATTGAATACAAAACAAACTTAATTTGATTAAAGAATAAACTGAAAAACTTTTGATTACTGTTAAACACGACGTAATTAATGAACAGACAAACTCTTATTAAAGTTGACCAAAAAAATTAGTAAACATTTGATTTGATTTATATTTTTAATTAATTAATTAAAAATATAATAAACCGGTTATTAATTGAATTGATAATCGAATAAAAAAGGAATTAATAAATGGATTTACTGAAGCCATACGTCCATAAGATTCGTATTCCGTTCGCGAACGAAAAGATATATAAAGACGAATGCGTTTTCTCTTTCGACACTTCGGTTAACACTTTTTTGCCATTTATTTGTTTAGATTTTTTGTTTTATTTATTAATTCCTATTAAACTTATGAACTACTTATTTATTATTCTAAATAATGTCTTTTTTATTCATTTAAATTAAATGTCATTCAAACCAATTGACGAATCATTTAAGAGTCATTTCATAGTTAGAAAATATTTAATTCTAATTATAATTACTTTAAATCACTTTAAATACTAATTGAAAATATATTTTATTTAATTAAAAATCTTCTAATGAAAGGACTCTCCGAATGGACTATACGTATGTCTCAATACATTTCTGGGTTTTGGCAGAGATTTTGTTGAATTACACCATAAGAGGACCGGAAACGCAGTATTCCTTCACTTGAGAAGAATTGCTCACGAAGTGATTGATTATTAATAGCTATTATTTAATGTTTTATTGATTTAGTTTAATATAAAGCTAATATTGACTCAAATGAATGACAGATCCCTCAAAGCGATTGCGAAGAAACCAGACCTAAGATAACAAAGTTGGCGATTGGTGTTGAGGGCGGTTTTATTTCAGACCAGAAGAATAAATATGAATTCGAAGAAATCAATTCAATTGTTATTTTGCCTCAGTTTACAGTTATTCCGTTGCCTAACACTGATCTTCCCGAACAAGTAATACTATTTTTTTATTAGTAAAAAAATTAATTTCTTCACTCTGTTATGTATTTTCATAAATGTTTGACAGGTTTTGCAGTCAGTTTCGAGCGTATTAGCAGCTGACCCGGCCTTTAAACTGGAAGAACTGCAAGCACTGGCCGGCACTTGGGATGGAGAGAAGCGAAAAGTTACAAAGTATTTATTATTTTATTAGTAATGCATTGTTTTCATGACTTTATCTGGTGTTAGACATGCGGACGATTTGGTTCAATTAGATAATGGCGTTCGTATACCACCTAAAGGTTGGAAGTGTGAAAAATGTGATAAAATAGACAACTTGTGGCTTAACCTCACCGACGGTTCAATACTTTGTGGCCGAAAAAACTTCGACGGAAGCGGTGGTAATAATCATGCGCTTGAAAATTACTCTATTGCTAAACACCCGCTCGCAGTAAAGTTGGGAACAATTACTCCCGAAGGAGCCGGTAATGAGTTTAAAGTGCAATTATTTAAGTTTTATTGTTATTAATTATTTGTTATGATTGTCAGACGTGTACTCTTACGATGAGGACGAGATGGTCGACGACCCTAATCTGGCCAAACATTTGGCGCATTTCGGTATCAATATTACAAATATGGAAAAAACTGATAAATCAATGATTGAACTTGAAATCGATTTGAATCAACGATTAGAAGAGTGGTCTATAATTCAAGAAGAAGGCGCCAAATTGACGCCACTCTATGGGCCGGGTTTTACCGGTCTTGCGAATCTCGGGAACTCGTGTTACTTAAATTCTGTTATGCAAGTCGTTTATAGCATTCCTGACTTTCAGCAAAGATATTATCCGCCCTTTAATATATTCGAGTCGTCACCATTTGATCCTCCCATGGATTTCACGACACAAATGGCTAAATTAGGTTATGGTCTGTTATCAGGAAAATACTCTGAAGAGCCACAAAGCGGTGAAACCAAAGAGCAAAATGGCATTAAGCCCACTATGTTTAAGAATTTGATCGGCAAAGCACACCACGAATTCTCTACTAAAAGACAACAAGACGTTCAGGAATTCTTTCTGCATCTTATTGATGTCATTGAACGGAATAATAGAACGAACGCAACGCCTCCTCCGACCGACTGTTTCAAGTTTCAGGTCGAAGAACGCACCGAATGCGTGGTGTCTAAGAAAGTGATTTATAATACAAGAACTGAATATTTGCTTTCATTACCTGTCGCGCAAGAAATGACAAATGTTGAGGCCTTTCTCGCATTTGAAGCCATGAAGAAAGAAATGGAACTCAAAGGGCAGAAAATGTAAGCAAATAATCCTCAAAACAATTACTATTGTTCTCTACTTTTGTTGAATACTGTTTTCATAGTTCAAGTTTGTGATTAATATTCTTCAAATTTTAGAGATCCTAAAGATGTGGTCCGACCTATTATTCCAATCACTTCTTGTATTGAAGCCTTTGCCGGTACCACAGTTATCGAGGATTTTTTCAGTTCTGCAATCAATGATAAATCAGTGGCTCATCAGTACGTTACAGACATTCTAAAGAGTAATCATAAAGACTTTTTTATTGAAAGCTTTTTGTTGTTTAACATAGAATTACACGTTTAAAGACATTTCCTGACTATCTTATGGTTCACATAAAAAAGTTTGCACTGGGAGACGATTGGGTGCCCAAAAAGTTAGACATTTCACTCGATGTGCCGGAAATTCTTGATTTGGAACATTTGAGAGCATTTGGTCTTCAACAGGGAGAGGAGCTATTGCCTGATGTGAGGCATTCAAGCGATGAAAGCCCTGCAGAAGCGGCTGCTAACGAACCTTTTGAGTTCAATTCATCAATTTTGGCCCAATTGTGCGAAATGGGGTTCCAAATAGACGCCTGTAAGCGCGCTCTCTATAATACAAATAACGGAGACATTGAGACGACAATGAATTGGATTATGGAACACATGTCAGACCCCAACTTTTCGGAGCCTTTCGTTTTAGAGAGTGGATCGACTGCAGCTAAGGCTGAGGGCAACACATTTACAGCAGATTCTGTATCTCTGGCAACTATTATGTCTATGGGTTTCTCACAAGAACAGGCTCTGCGAGCTCTTAAAGCAACGGTATATTTGATTACTTTATATAATCATTAATTAATTAGTTATATAATTAAAGCAAATTTTCTTTTAATTAGGATAATAATATGGAGCGCGCTGTCGACTGGATATTCAGTCACGCGGAAGAGTTGGATAATGCGATGCAAATCGATGTTTCCCTAAACACATGCCCACAGAGTCACAACTCTAATGCTGCAAATTTTCGCGACGGAAACGGTAGGTATCAATTGGTGGCCTTTATCAGTCATATGGGAACGTCTACTATGTGTGGACACTATGTTTGTCATATCTTAAAAGATAATCGTTGGGCGATATTCAATGACAACAAAGTTGCACTTTCAGAGACCCCTCCAAAGGACTTGGCGTACATGTATTTGTATAGACGCTTGTGAACCTCTAATAATTGATGCGCCTTTTATTTAGTCTCTTCTTTACTATTGATTATCTTAAGACACTTTTATACATTAATTAATTATTAACATTATTTTCTCGTATATAACGTTTGCATTATTTATAACTGTTTTTCAAATTAGATTCAAATGAATATACTGTATATTTTAAATGCTTCTAAATAATTAAAGTGACTTTGATTTTAATTAAATGAAATATTTATTTCATCCAAACAGCAAATAACTAAAAACATTAAGCATATTATCATAACTTTTTTGAGACTTTCATTGCTATTATTTCCAACTTCGAGTGTCTTTCTTTTGCATATAATTTTTGTGAACTCTTGCCGACAAAGTGGACAAATGTTATTGATTTGTGACCACTGGACAATACACGAACGACAGAATTTATGCGAACAGTTATCTAATTTTGCCTCATTTCTAATATTATCCAAACAAATGTTACACTTATTTGTCTTTTTCGTTTGGTTTTCATTTTCATTAAGTCTGTTTTCGCTCATATTTTAGCTGCTGTTCAGACGATTGAATGAATAGCTTTCAAACTGTCAGCTTCTCGTTCACTGCTTAGCACTTGAAAGTTACTGTCGATATGTATTGATAGTTCAGCTAATCTTCACTTTTGATGCTGATCTTTACTAAACCAATAAAAAGCACTGTATTGGTTAACACTATTTGCAATGCATTGTTGTCGCGAGAAATTTGCTGTATTTGTAGTTTTTATGTTTTCAAACAATTATTAGTCTCACAATAAAAACTCAGGTCAAACAAATTGCGATTTAATATCAATATCATATACTGAACGGTACTTTTCTTGTGTCGAACTTTTTGATTATGTGTTGCATACCTTGTTTGTTGGTTAGAATTAAGCGAAAATTTGGCCGAAAACCTAAAACTAGCAGAACTGGCTGCAAATGTAAAACTAACAGTAAATCTAAAATTGGCAACAAATCCAAAATTGGTTTTATTCAACGACTTCAAGGGTCAAAAGTGAAGTGTGATTTCAAAACAGAAGAGACAAAAGCCAAAAAGTTTGTGATCGATAAAGGAGTTATAGATAAGAAAACCGAAAAAGTGATGGGTAGACACACATCAGAAATACGTTTGAAAGATTTGGGAATTACTGAAAAAGAAATACAAAAGAAGCCAATGAATTTAGAGAATGCGACAAAATCGGGTCAGAAGTCAATAGAATTAGTCGGAAACCACTTTAAATATGAAGTCAAAAAAACAAGTGATTCTTCTAAAGCAAAGCCCGTAAAAATGAGTGAAACAAAAAACACAATCATTAGAGATAAAACTCCATCAAAAATAGTTTCATCTGAAAAAAGCGATTTCAATAAAGAGAAAGAGAATTTATTGAACGCAAATGCTTGTGATTCAACTTCAAATACGATTAGAGTACAAAACAATGAGATTGAAGGCTTGAAACCAAGCGAGCGTATGGAAATAAGAAAGGACACTGAGTTGAGATTAGGGCACAAAATAGAAGATCACAAGTCAACTAAGAGTAAGCATGAGACTAAAGAAAGCGTTGCAATCAAACCGATAAACGAAGTGAATGCAAAAAATTCAGTGACAGATAAAGATAGGCTTGAAAGCTCTGATGACAATTCGGTTGATTCAGTCATTTATGAGGGCAGCCCTAAAATTAGATTAGAAACTGCTAATAATGCGTCAAATAAGAAAGCATTGAATTATAGATCTGTGAATACAGTTTCTAACATAATCCCAATCAGATCTATAAACTTAGATACAGCCAAATGTTACATTTGCTCGATTCTGGTTAAGTATAAAATCAATATAACCGGATGTTCCCATATATTCTGTCGCGATTGTCTACAAGAATGGCTCAAATATAGCCAACACTGTCCTGTTTGTCGAACACTCATATCCAGATTTGCGCATAACATGAGAATTGGTTCTAATGATCAAATTTGTGTGCGATCGGAAGATGACTATGAGGTGACCAAAGTTTATTCAAATGAAGAGGATTTCATTGATTCGTTTAGCGCTGCGTTTCTATTCGAGGCATTTTGTCTCAACTCTCAAAATCTAAAATTTCTCAATATTTGCATTGAAAATGTTTCCACTAAGATATCGTATTTGGAGTCAATCTCATTACTCAGTGGAGATGTTCACAGAGGTATTGGTATTCAGCGCCAACTCAATGATCAAAATCACAAATTAAGACAAATGAGGGAAAAGAAAATCCAAGCCGAAGAAGGACTTAAGGATATCTCAAATCAAATCATTCCTCAGATGTTGGCCTTTTGGAGCAGAGCTGTCAATCATAGAGAGAACTCAAATGAGTTCAAATAATGAAAAACTCCGATTCTTTCTAATTGTAATATAGTTTTAATGAATTTGATTATTGAAAAATACTCTAAACAATAAAGATTTTCATTTTATTAAATTAGTTTATTATACAGTTTAGATATAATTTCAAACAACTGTTAGTTTTAAATATAACACAAACAAATCAATTATAAGATAGAAATATCTGTATCATTAAAACTGTTGCTTTCCATTGCATTCTTATCTTGTTCTGTACTTGTGTTCAATTCAGTGATTCTATCGGATTCATGTTCTTCGTCGTCATCTTCATTCTCGTCCATTTCAAACAAACGAACCCTACGTTTTGATGAGAACGAAACACAGGCCACTTTACGAGAACCACTCACTGCTAGAAGAGATGACTTCATATTATCCAGACTTCTATATAACAATCCTGACTCTGACGATGCATTTGATAACTTAAATCCAATCGATTGAATTGTTTCGATGGAACTCAAATCACTTGAAAGTGGCATAAAATTGGCATTTAATAGCTGTAAAGGTAGTTGAACGAGATATGATAAACTCGATTCTTGTTCTATCAAAAGCAATGATATGATATCTTCGGAATAAAACTGATAATCAATTACAAGTAAAGGACTGTTCATTAATGTAAAAGTTGCGGAAACAATATCTACTGAATATTGATTAGCTATTGAATAGCGAACAATAAATAACTGTTGTGCGGGTTTTGTTTGCTTAACAAATGAAATATAAAAGAAACCTAAACTCATATTCGAAATGTGATCCAGTCTTAACGTCTCATCTTTAGGGAGAGTTATTATATTTGAAAGATTACAACGCAATCCATTTTTCTCAATTGAGTCCGTAATCACTTTAAAAGGTCCACTGAATGCTTCGCGCACTGAACTGTCCAACAGTTTATGTTCGGATACAAACGATGTCTCGGGATTGTGTCCGTACAGAATCAATGTACTGTCGTCTGTCTTTGTCAGGTTTGGCCTTTCCTTCAAATACTGCATCCAAGGATTGATTGAAATGTCATTTAATGAAGAGCTAATACTCGACAGATTTTTATCTTTTAGGTATTGTCCGACTCTTTCTAATGTAAAATTACTGGAAGTGGGGCGTGAAGTACTGCCAGCGGGTTCAAATTCAAAGTTTTCTTTAATAAATTCTGTAACAAATTGTATGTCTTGTTGTGAAACTTTAGTCAAATCGCTTTGACTGGTGGGCTCGTTGTTGAACAATCTAACCATTGCTGTGTATAACCATCTTATAAATGCTTTTACGTTTCGCATCGAATTATCGATTACTTGTTGTAATTCAGTTGACTTCAGTAGAAAAGATCCGATCGATTTCAAGGTTCTGTCAACTGATATCACATCGAGACCGACGTCGCCAAACTTTTCTTCCCAAAGAGCCATACCTTTAAGTGTATTAAAATGACAGTAAAGGTGTTGAGTAACGCGTTGAACGTTTTTGACGACAAGCTTTTGAATGTTAGAATAGGCCAACTCTATAGAGTGCCCCAACTTTTTCAATCCTTTATCTGTCAAATCATTTAAGAACTTTTCCAGAGAATCACTCGCATTACCGAACACTAAAAGCTCTAGAAATTCGTCTGCCATTAAAGGAATCTTTGTTTCTTTAGATTCAGATTCTTTAGAGTTAGCTTTAGTTTGACTTTTATGGTGCAGAACATAATTGGATAGTTTAGAGTCAATTTCGACCATAACGTCCTCCCACGCCTCCAATATTTCACGTATTGTGTCGTTCAAGTAAATCAATAGAGATATGGATTGCGCATAAATTTGTGAAATGAGCAAAATTTGATGACTTCTCTCATTTAAAACATCTAAACTATAGTTAATCATTGAGTACTCAATGTGAGAGTCATTCGAATGCTTCTCAACTAAAACGTTGATAAGACCCAAATCACTAGAAAGTGCTAAATAGCGAACCGGCATTTCATGGCCGACCACCAGTTTTCCTATTTTATAGACACCGAACGCATACAACTCAATGAACCCATTTTTGGTGCCGACCGCTAACACATTGAGAGTCTGCTGTTTCTCCACTTTCATTAAGTCATTAAAGTTTTCTTCAGTTATCTTTCGATTTCCAACTCTAACAAAACTTTTGGGAACAGCTTTTGCTTTCGGCAAAAGTTCGATGAAAGGAGAGATCACTGAACAGCTGGCGTCGAATTCAAACATGTTTTGCAGATCATTAGGTTTCAGAAAGTGATCCACTTTTGGTTCAATTAATTTCTTTTCCTTCCAATCAAGTGAAGTGACTTTGCCTTCAATTACAAACTTATGAATCATTTGAGAGGACTCGACATCATGTAAGACAACACATGATTTGCCGTCATTTAAATGGTGAGAATCGATGTCATACTCGTAAGCAATCGCTAATATCTTTCCGTCTGGTCTCCAATCCATGGCTTTTACTTTGCATTTTGTGATAATTTCATTATTTGCATCATTGGAAGCGTTAGTATTGGTGTTATTGGTGTTGGTCTTGAGTTTGGGCGAAGGCAAGTGCCATACTTTCTGCCAATGACCCAATCGGTGTACTATTATGTCACCGCTCGTTAACGACAACACTATTAAATCCATTTTTGGGTTCCATTTCATTAAATCGATTTCTCCAGAAATATGTCTTTCGTCTAAACAACGAAAATAAACCATTTCTTCAATTAATTAATTAAAAACAATTTTTTAACAACTTTTAAATAGAGACCAATTTATATGTGATTTGAATAATGTGTTTGTTTTTGTTACTATTGAGTTGACTATTATTTGGACGTAATTTATGTGCAAAAGAGAC
>JAQGCH010001063.1:0-17657 GCA_034699485.1 Nanhermannia elegantula | reverse complement strand
GTTTGTGCGCTTTTGCTTAACCCCCCTCCCCCTATGACTGCGTACGTACTTAAAGGACGACCCCTAATTCTGATTTTAGAGTGATCACACCACCTGATTTCAGCTGGATAGTTTAGATAGTGGGTTATTTTTAAAAAAAAATTAAGTGATTGGTTACCCTTTGCTTTATTAGAAAATAAAAATTTTACCCAACATTATCATTTGGTTCCCCATTTGAATTTTAATGTTCTCCAGGGAATGTCCAGCTTTGACTATATTATATGTGGTCACCCTATCTCAAAAACTTTAACCTGCATTTTAGTAATCTAAAAAATCCTCATACCGGTGCCTTTCAATTTATAAATAATATTATATTATATAATGATAGCATTACATTATCAGTATCTGGTTCTTCGTCTTTATTAACGCTCTCAATAATATAAACAATAATACAAAGAAATGACGAAAACCATAGTAAAATGTTAAACCAGTCCAACATATTCCTTATGAACCTTAGCCATTCTGGTCTCAAATTTCTGGATTTCACTAGATTAGGGCCATCCTGTTTTAGCTTATTTTTTGCAGCTAATGGACTCAATCCCTGCAAATTTTATAGTATATAATACTTATAATAGCAATAAAATTAAATTTTTACTGACGTTACCATTTCTGTGTTTGTCTTTAATCTTTCGCATAATTCTGTCAAAGGAATCAAATGTTCATCAATTTTAATCTTTTTTCTCAATTCATCAATTTTTTGCTTCAATTTTTTCTTTGTTGAAATATTTTCGCTATTTATCGAATTTTGTTTTTTCATTTTATTCAAAAAGTTGATTATTTTTTTACATGAATATAAGCGCCTTTTTTAGACATTAGAAAGTTAAATATGTTTATAAATTATAAGTGTTTACTAAAATACAAATATTAGAAAACGTATTCAACTAAAAGAATGAGTGATTTTTTAAATTGTCGGCAATTTCTTTTCACTTTTCATTTCTATGATAAATAATTTCTAAATAAATAAATAAATGACTTTTACAAAAATAATTTTAATTAATTACCGGATGAATGACTAAAGAAAATTTATATTTCATTAACATTTTATTTGAGGCAAAATTTCTTTATTTATTTGAATGATAGTATAGAATGGTATAACATCTCTTATGCAACTTATTTATGCATTAAGTGAATATAAGTGTATGTATTGATTGTGCAATTAAAGTAAATTTAATCATAATTTAAAAGAAAAATTTGTAAAATTATTGAATTATTAATAATTTTTTGTATTTCTATTTTTGCTTTTTTTTAAAGTTAAATTAAACCTTTATATATATTTTACACAATTTGTTAAATTATGTGTTCTTAAAGGGTCATCCTTTAAGTACGTACGCAGCGAAGGGGGAGGGGTAGGTTACGCAATGCGTACAAACTCATATTCTCCTATATGTTTAACATTAGGTCACGTGTGAAAATGCGTACATAGGGGGGAGTGGGGGTTAAGAATTGTGATTTATTGCGTATGTACTTAAAGGTGACCCCTTAAAGCTTTATAAATGTAGGTCAAGTCTGCAAAATAATATGAATTTATCGATTCACTTAAAATAAATTATTGATTATTTTTTCTATTAATATTCATTATTATTAAGTAAAATATTCTGTCATCAAGTTTGTTATGCTATTGACAGACACATGTAGAATAAGGCGCGGCTATAATTTTGCAGATAATTATGGATTTAGTCAAGTAAATCGATGTAATAACAAACGGCATTTTTCACAGCTTTGTCGCTTAAACATTCAGTTCAAGTCTCAGATAATAGTTCAGCAGAATATAATTTGAAATGACTGCTAATTCCTATAGTGTTTTTAAAAAAATTATATTACAATCACAGCCGAAGCTAGGGGGTGGGCAGGGGGACTATATCTCCCAAAGTTTTTAATAATTATGTGTATATCTGTAGCAATTTGTCGTATCTTGGTATTTTCCTATGTATAGCTACCTCAAACCTAAAATCCAGGGAACAACACTGATTAAAATAGATTTATAATAAATTTATATTAATATTAATAAATTTATTTATTAATAATAACGAATCTTTAATTTAAATCAATTATAGAAAACAAATTTTCCATATTTTGTATGTTATCATAAGTTAGTTCAAGTACAGTAAGTTTATATTATTTTTAAAAACAATTATTTAAGCAATGCTTTAATTAGAAATTTATTTAAATAAATAATAGTTTTTTCTTTAAACAGAAAATATTTTACTGTTAAGTATACATGTACTCTATGTTTCGTTGAACCGGACAACAACTCGAATGTTTCTATTTATAATGTATATAAATTAGAACTTTTATATTTCTACATAACTTACTATATTATGAAAGACATTGAGTTAGATCTAAACGAGTATTTTTTTAACTTTTCTGGAGATTTAAATATCAGTGGCGTAACTATAAATTTTTGGTTAGGGGGGGGGCTAAGCATAGGAAAAATCAAAGATATGGCAATTTTTTAAAATCGCGACAGACCTACACTTAAATTCAGAAAATCTCTGGGGGGCTATAGCCCCCTTAGCCCCATGGGTAGTTATGCCAGTGTTAAATATAGAAAATAATAATATTGATGATCCCGTATTTATTAATAAATATGTAAGAAATTTATCAAACATTATAACTTTATTATTAATCGGCAATACATTAATATTCATAGGACTTATCATTATTGCATTTACTTTGTGTTATATATTATTATTCAGCAAAAAAAGAGAAAAAAATTTTTTTGCGCATTCTCATAATTATATGAATTGTATTTTTTATGAATAAATTTTCTCGAAGTATGGTTATGTTTAAAATGCTTATTAATTTTAGCGAAATTTATATCATTTTCGTTCGTCCTATCAGTAAAAAGATTTATTATTAAACCTATTTTTTATTTAACGCGATTATCAACTCATAAGTCATTTTAAGAAATTAATAAAAATATCTTAAAATAACAACACTTTTTTGCTCTCAGGTATGAAAATAAAACTTTTTTCTCAACAATAAGTATTTTTATTATTTTATCAAATTATAATTTTTTTTAACTATTTGACAGAAAAATATATATAAAAATTAATAAACCACTATAACGAGGTTTATAAAGGGATATTTTTAACATCAGTTGAATCCAATGTTAACCAAAATTGCATTGTTGACTCTGAACACACTTATAATTATTATACTTTAAGTCAGATATATTTCCGGTCTCATAACGAACAACAGTGGAACCAAAGAATATGATTTGCATTATATATATGACGGATGAAGTGATTATTGTCAGAAATGATCCCTTTGGTATCGAAACGCTTGCTTTGGGTTAAAATTAGTTAAAATGTAGGGTTATGCTTATGGCTGCACTTTATAAAGAATTTAATTTCATTGGTATCTAATTAAGAAAGTTTTTGTGGGATTTTTTGAAAAATAATTTTCAAACTTAAAAAACTAAAATAAATAGCAAATAAATTTATAAAATTAATGAATTAATCTAAAATTGCCGATGAGATAAAGCAAATTTTGAAAACTTACCCGGAGACTATATTGGGTATTAATTTGATTGAAGTTAAAAATTACGTTTTATTGTGAATACTATTTAGAAAATTGTGATTTAATTTTTTAAAATTTTTTAAAATTTTTGCACTTTTCTAAAATTAAATTTAAAAATCCAAAAACTATTTGATAAATAAATATATTAAATTTAATTTTAGGTCGCTTTGGTTGATTTTGAAATGAGATTTAGATTTAATTAATTTTTATGATTACTTTTTGCAAAAGTATTAAAAAATAGATTTTTATTATAAATTTTCGATTTTTAAGTGTAGAAGACATTGTGTCTCCGGTAAAATCTCCCGCAATAGCAGACATGTAAATAGAAAATACAGACATAGGAAAATTCTAAGATTTGATCATTTTTGAAATTGCTACAGACATACACTTAAATGTCTGAAAATGTTTGGGGGGGGCCAGTAGCCCCTTGGCCCAATGCTAGCTACGGCACTGGGGCGAGTGGAGCTAGTCAAGTTAAACATCCCGACTTTAACTTCAAACATTTTCTTAAAAAAATAAGGCTTAAAAAATCAATAATTAATAAATTAAATAATAGGGGAAAATAGGTTTGTCTCTAAATTTTGAGATTATGTTTAACATTTTTCAGTCATATGCGACAATCTTTTATACTATAAGAAATATCGCTATTATTTAAATTATCTGCAATTTATTTTTTTCTTGATTATACATATATTCTACATATTTAATTAGATATTTCACAATTATTATAATTTCTGTGCTTTATTACAGTTTATATAAATAATTTTAAAGCATTTATTAAAGCAATATTTTTTCCTAAATAAATCACAGTCTGAACCGAATATATATATATTTATGAATCCAAAGGCAGTATGAAGTGTAACGAACATTATTTAGAGTTTGTACTGTATTTATATCAATAAAATAATAAAACAACATTCTTGTTATGGTTTGAATTTCTAATCACATAAAGTTAATATTGCACTCTTAAGTTTCAAATAGGGTGACCAAATTTAATGGAGTCCAAATTTGGGCATTATCTCAACAGCTTAAAATATCAAAGGGGTGTCAATCAAATAATCAATTCTAAGAATTCTTTTTTATAAATTCTTATTTTGAGAAAAACTCAAATTTGCACCAAGCACAGTTTATTTTAAAAATAGTCTAAAATCTAGACAATCATAATGAAATCTGGACGGTTGGTCACCTTAATTTCAAAGGACATTTGCAAAGTAACAAATCAATATGCAAAACACGGTTGCAAACAATAATACGGTTGCCAGACCTACAGTCACGGAAATTAAAGCTTGCAATTGAACTTATGCTTCATTTTGATGACTTATCTTTATTAGTGAAGAGTGAAAAAAGATTCTAAATTTTAGTGATAAAGCTCACAAAATTCACTTTTTAATCATTAATGATTCAAAATTATGAGTATTTATATTTGAATAGCAAAAGGATAAGCAGTCATCAAAATTAATTATAAGTTCAATTGCAAGCTATTTTTCCGTGACTGTACATATTTGGACAGAAGTGTCCAGATTTCAAGTATTGCCATCCTGTCTCCAAGATCTGGAAACCGGAAATATTATTCGCTATAAAAAGTTAAAACATTTGTTTGATTTCCGCGAATGAACAGAAAGTGATTGAATTTTGCGGACAAAAGATCTAACCATAAGATGAATAGATTTGCTGATAATAAGTCCTTCCGTGGAATTGGAAGAGTCCTTAACACAAATCAAATCAATCATTTAATAAATATATTTTTGATATAAAAGTTAAAAAATAATTCACAATTAACATACATTACTATTAATGATGAATGCATTGAATACACATCTAATAGCTCTCGTATAGAAAGATATTTATTTGTCTGTAAACAAAATCATACGTTTTATTATATTAATCAAAATAACAAAACTAATTATAAAAATAATAAGTTCTCTCCATTTAAGCGCACCTCTGATTCAAATCGTTTCAAATCGTTTTCATCGAAATGAGTTATGTATTGGTTTTCAACGAAGTCATTAATTCTTTAAATTTAAAAAATATAATATAAATAGCATTGAAGAGAAATAAATCACAAAAATAATTGCAAACCTTCTATATTGAGGTCTTTCGGGAAGTTTTAAAACTATTAAATCATAATAAGGTATACGAAACTTAACCAATAGTTCTGAAAGACTTGAGAATAAAGTTTTGAAATATTTAAAAAATGTTTTGAATTTTTTTACATTAATAAAAAACAGAACAAAATGTATTACTTTTTCTTAGTAATAATGATATCATTCTGTTGGTCTTCAATCGCAAATATTCTTAATTTACATTTTTTCCACTGATTTCTTTTGGAGAGTATAAAAGGTATTAATAAAGTGAGCCCTCCGTCGTCCCAAAGCCAGTATATGTCTATAAATTTGCGAAATTCTGTTTGATTTTCAGGTCGAAAAGCATTGGAATATTTATAACAAATAATTTCTTGGCATTTATTTCGGATTAAATATAACGAATTTTTCTTATTTAAGATATTATTATCATTATTAACATTATTATTGAAATGTTTACTGAATTGATGCCTATAAATGAGAACTGACTTTTGCATTTGTAGCGCAAAACTGAAATAGAGATAAATTTTGTTAAAATTACGTTAAGATTCTGTTAAATGCATAATAAAATTCTGTTAAATGCATAATAAAATTCTGTTAAATGCATAATAAAATTCTGTTAAATGCATAATAAAATTCTTACTGAATAACATTTAAATAATCGTTTAATTCATGTGAAGAGCAATTTTTCCACTTTTCTTTGAATCCAATCATTACCATATCAGGACTCAGTTTAGAGCCTAAACCACTGCACTATTCATTTAATTAAAGAAGAAAAATAAGTCAAAATTCTTTATAAATAATTATTAAACAGTTTTTAATAGTGATGCAAATTTCACTCCTAATCCCATGGGATGGGCTTTGGGCTTAAAAATTCTATGCCATCACTACTTTATAATCAAAAGTTTAGATAATTTTTATAATACACGTAAATATTGAGAAATGGATTCGGACCTGTATTAACATATTAGAGCCCTCACTAACAGTATCCGCATTAATGAGTTTATAAAAGCATTTGATTTTCTGTTTGTCGAGCCAATACTTCCACACATTAATAGTTTTGTCTCTCATTTCATAAAATAAATTATTATTAGCGATGTCGCCAACGATTAACATTCCTCTATGTTTTGTTATCTGATTTGCAAAAGATATCAAATGCATGCGATTATTGGGAACACCCGATAGTAATAGAATCGATGGTCGGTAGCACTTCACATGATCTGCCATTATATACAGTTTATAAGCGCCTGAAAGTACCGTTTTATGTAATTGAGAATCTGATGTTTGTCCCCAATTGGCTTCTAATGTGATAAATGTTCAAAAATTCGTGTTTTATAAGTGATTCATATTTAAATGATTAGAAATTTTAGGTTAGATTAGGTTAGGTTAGGTTATTTTTTAATTAATACCCGGTTTATAATAGTGTATGAAAATAAAAATTATTGCCATAACAGCACACAAAACGATAGATGAGATCCAGTCGAAGAAAAAGGTGAATACAAAACATGTTAACCCACATAAAAGACTAATCCATTTGTTAAAGTATTTGAATTCTGGTCTCCAACTCGAGGACTGCACATAATCGGAGTGAAAGCACGAGATGTTGACCAAAGCCCAGGCGTACAGATAACAGTTGGATATAATGTTTGCGAGAATATTAAAGTCTGCGATTGCTATGAATGCCATTGCAATTATGAAAGTCAGGACATAACCTCTACGCGGGTCGTCATGTACTCCAACACCTTTTGCGAACCAATGTAAGAGTGGTAGCAATTTGTCTGCGCCTAATGACTAGAAATGCATTAAAAATTGTAATAATATTTCTAATGTAAGGTTTTCGATAATAGATGCAGTCTCTGACATAAGGGCTTAACTCATTATTATAAATATTGAGATTTAAATCTATTTAAAAGGATTTCTCAGTTTTAATTATTTCCAGACTTCTCTTTAGTGATTCAAAGGATGACAAAAAGTATTTTCACTTTCGTTTCATTTTCGCGAAAGTGAAAATCAATTTTCAATCACTACTTCTCATGTATTATGTAAATAGAGCCTCGAGCATAAACATCTCTATTTAGGAATAATGTCCATAGACTCAGATTTAGTATATGGCTTACGATTAAGCAGTTGCAAAACCAGCAAATTTTGAGTGGGACACAAAACAATATATCTTCAAAGTGGATAAAAAATATGTTAAAAACATAATGTTTAACATTGTAATGTGAAAAAATGCGTACATTGGTGGGGGGAGGGTCTAGGAATTGACAATTTTTGCGTACGTACTTAAAGGACAACCCCTTACAACTTAATTTTACATCAATGTTATTCTTCTATTCTTGTTTAAAAGTGAAAACTCGTTAACTACAAACATTTTTTCATGAAATAAATTACCAATTAATTTGAGTTGGGTGCCTATGCCTACTCTGCCCCTATCCTAGTAGGGTTGCATTTGAGGCTCAGGGTATGGGGTTTTCGGGTCTATGGACGTCATTATTTATAAAATATGTTTTATATTAAAATATAATAACTGGAAATTAATTATGTAATCAAATACCTGCAAAATTCTTGGGGCGACGATGAATGAAACCATCGCTGATGATAATGATTGGCATAAAAGTCCGGCCGCAAAAATAGGCTCAATATATGACATTTTGTAACCGATTTGAGTTAAAGCCGAAGTCACAGACATCACAAACTGATCATTAATTAGTCCGTAATTACATTGTTGACTCTGAACACACGTATAATTATTATACTTCAAGTCAGATATATTTCCGGACGCATAACGAACAGTCGTCGCGCCAAAGAATAAGATTTGTAAAATTCTAAGCACAGACGAAGTGATTATTGCCAGAAATGATCCCTTTGGTATTGAAACGCTTGCTTTGGATAAAAGGTATTTTAATTTTAATAAACTTTAAGATTTTTTTTGTCTAAGATTGAATTTAAAATTTTCAAACTAAATATAAGCCAATTGCGAGCAAAATTTGAAAATAATGCTATACTTGATCGCTTTTGAAATGTGATTTGGGTTATACATGTGCATCTCGGAAAGTCTAATGCAGGCCAAGCTGAACATTATATGGACAGCTTAAAAGTCCTGAGGGACTAAAGGATCATTTATCATGCATGTTTATTTTGAGAAAAAATCAAAAATAGATCAAGCACTGGATTTTGAAAAATAACCCTAGGGGCTGTTTATTTAGTACGCACGCATCTTTAGGGGGGAGGGGGGTTGTTAGTCAAAAGCGTGCAAGTCTTTGTTCTCTTATATGCTTAACATTATGTATAAGTGTGCAAAAGCGTGCAAAGAGGGGGTAGGGGTCTCTAAGTGACATATTTTTGCGTGCGCACTAAATGAACAGTCCAGATTAAATATGGATGATTGATCACACTAATCTCATAATTGTACCGGTGGGTATTTGCGCATACCCGAATGATTTCCGAGTGTGAAAGCACGCGGATACAGGCGGGTGCGGGAGCGAGAAATTTAGACGATGCTCATGTCTTAATTGCATTTAACTATTTTTTAAGGTTGTTTTTTTATAAATTAATACAAGTATTTAATGAAAATTTTTATTATAAATTTACGGTTTTTAAGCGTAGAGGACATTGTTGCTCCTGTAAAATCTCCAGCAATAGTAGAAAAGTAAATCGATAGTACGCCAAAAAAATCGGTTCCATCAAAATGAGGCAAAAGATTTTCAGTAAATACAGTCCCATTCCAACCAACAAATCCACGAGACCTTTGATAATCATTTGGCGGAAAAAATTCTCCCGCAAAATAGTCTAATAAAGAGATCGAAACTATTCCAAATAGAAACCATTGACTCTAAAATTATAGATGTATTTTCATATAATTAATATACAGTGTATAATATGTTTAATTGTCCGGTAATACATTACATGCATATGTAAAGTGACGGGGCAGTCTAGTGATTGGCCGCCCCTTTTGAGTTTTTCCCAAAATAAAAATTTATAGAAAATTATAATTTATTCCCCACCTCAATTTTAAAGCTATCCAGATAATGTCCAGTTTTGGTATTCATTAGACTTGGTCACTAGTGCCGTAGCCAGCTATGGGCCAGGGGGTCACTGGCCCCTCAAACATTTTCAGACATTTAAGTGTAGGCCTGTAGCAATTTTAAAAATTATCAATATCTTAGAATTTTTCTATGTCTGGCCCCCTCAACCAAAAATTTCTGGCTACGGCAGTGTTGTCACCCTATGCACAGGTCAAAATATAAGTGCTCTGATTTTTGAAATAATAGAGTGAGTGTAATGTATTTTCAAGATTAAGGGAACATAAAGTCATAAAATTTATTTTAAAAACTGATAAAAACTTTGATGATTAGGCCAGAGGTTTGTGTAATTTACTATTAAATAATTGAAACAAAATGAAAAAGTGTCAAACAACCGGTGATGAGAACCAATGTCTAAGGCTTTCACTGCCAAGTCAATTGACACTTAATAATATGAAAAACAGCTATAATATATGTCTAGTAATAGTATTAAATTATTTTGTTACAGTTTCTTAATTGACATTTAAAAATAAAAATTTATAAAAAATTATCCTTTATTCCAGCTGTGATTTTAAAGCGCTCCAGATAATGTTCAGTTTTGGCATTCATTAGACTTGGTCGCCCTACACATAGATCAAAATATAGGTGCTCTGATTTTCAAATGAGTGCTTTAAAAAATCTTATTTCTGAGAAAATTTATATGAAAAATTCTGTCAATAATATTTTGGTTTTAAAAATATGCAGCTAAAAAATCTTAAATTAATTTATTCTATTTATGCATGCTCACTTAATAAACTCAAAATCCACGGGAGAACCTGGGCCCCCTTGGCCCATAGACGGGCACTATAGTACCCTGAACAAACAACGGCTACACATTTGTTATAATTTCAAAAAGCATAACTTCAAAAAGTATAACTTCAAACGGCATAATTTCAAAAGGCATAATTCAAATGTCATAATCCCTGTTTTATTACTTTGGTATTAAAAAATTATCCCATTTTGAAGTTCAGAAAACTTTAATATAAAGTACAATTTAAAACCTTTTGAAAACTCATTTGAAATATGATTATGCAATAATATCTCGTTATATATATAATTTTCTAGTCCTTTAATTTTTATATTTAAATCATTCGATAAATAAAAAGATCTTATAAAAGTGATTTCATTCTTAAAAATCATTTTTAAAAATTTTTTAAATTATTGTATAAATTTTTTATTAGATAATTTCAGGACAAATAATTTTAATCCTTTCAATATGTTAGACACATGAATTTGAGATTAACTTGGCATTTCATTAAAACGAATTTTAATGTTTAATTAAACATCTACAAACTTTTATTCTGAAATTTGGAGCTACTTTTCTGTGATCTGAAATTTAGGGATTATCAAACACGGATTATGACTTATGAATTTATGCCTTTTGAAGTTATACCTTATGAAGTTATACTTTTTGAAGTTATGCCTTTTCAAATTATAACAAATGAAGTGCTTCCCAAACAACAACCTTCTTATGCATGCAGTGCTTAATGCCAATCAAATTTATCTAAAAGTTGATTGATTTTTCTATACAATAATACCTTGGTTTCAAAATCTAAGCTTATAAATGGAATAGCTGAAACAACGATTAGACATAGGAGCCCAATAATTCTCTCGTCATTTACTCCTGACGGATACTCGACTATACCAATATTTAATGTCTATCAAGGAAAAATTGTTTCAATAAGATTTTAATACATATATTAATTACAGTTCTTTTCACCCAAAAGTGCGAGATTTTTAAAATATATACTTATGTGTATAGCATTTCAAACATTATATTAGATAAAGTCTATTAAAATAAAAAACTGTGCAGAAAAGCATACATTTACTTCGTATTTTTGGGTGAAAAGAACTGTACCTACAGTGCATTTCAAAATTATACATCCAGACATAAATTCTTGAAAAACTTTTGATAGAATTAAAGTAATTAAACAATATTTTAAAAAGCTATACCAAAAGCGTTTACAAATATTGTGTAAAAATATTTTAGAGATGGACCTACTGGCAATAAGAAAAATTTAAGAATTGACCTGAATTGGGTAGAAATATCTGATCTCAAAGTTTTTACAGTGATTTTTTGCGCTAAAAGTGGACTACGATTTACATTATTGAATGACTGGATTTATAATTTTGAAACGGGTTTTAGGTAGTGATGAATCAGTTCCAAGAACGAGAACTGGAACGGAATTAGAAATTTGGAACTGAATCAACACTAGTTTTAGGTAATTCTACTTATTACTAGAGTGCTAGTAGGTCCAGCTCTAAGAAATGCTTACAAAATATTTGTAAGTGCTTTTGGTATAACTTACTGAAATTTCATTTAATTATTTTAATTCTATAAACTATTTTTCGAGAATTTATGTCTGGATTTATAATTTTGAAATACATTGTATTTTTTGATAATAAATTAAATAATTCAAAACCAAAACCTGTAAAATATAACTGATTTCTTGATTAACACCAACAATACTGAATGCAACCATAATAGCATTGGTCAAAAAATAGATTACACCAAACATTGCACCTGTTTCTGGGCCTAAACTTCTAGATATCATGAAATAAAAACCTCCGGAACCGATCTCTCCATTAGTACAGATGGCAGTCAGTGATAATATAGTCACACAAAGAATAGCACCTCCGAGAAATATTTGAAAAATCCCTAAAACTAGGGGTAAATTATTTCTAAATATTATTTTAAATATTTCTATTCTATAAGGGGTGATGCACATAGTACGTACGCAATTTTGGGCTATTTTCAGACCCCCCTTCCCCATTACTGCGTACGTACTATGTGTATCACCCCTAACAATAAAAAGGTAACATTAAATATTAGTTATAACTTATATGTTATAACTTTAAGTTTAAGTCATTTTGATTTTAATTAATAAAAATTAGAAGGAATTCATAAATTACTTATTCCCGTCTCGCCTGTCATCCAACCCGTTCTCAGATACAGAGCAGTTCCCAATAAGTTCATAAACGTTGGTATCTTTGTGTTAAATATTCATTAAATAACTTTTCATCAATTTTTAAGCTAAGTTTTAACGCTTACATAAACCATAGAAAACATCCCAAACTTATGTTTGTCATCATATATAAAATTATTTTCGCTTCCGCTATCAGTACTTTGATTTGGATCAAAGTTTTTAGACTTTTTTAAACAAAAAATACAAATTCACTGTTATTTAAAAAACTTTTTTTTATTTGTATCAAAAATTTCTCACTTCATTGTTGGGGTCGACTGACGGCTGATGTAATACTTCAACAGTTGGTCTCTGTTTAAAATGAATGTCAGAATCTTTTAAATAGTTTTCTAACTTGGGATGCACATCAAAATTATTTATTGCACTATAATTATCATAATCCACATCAAGAGCGCTGTCCTGTGTTTGCAATGAAGAAAGAGAACCAACATTAAGTAAAACTGACCCTAAAGCGGGATTTTTTGATTGCCTTAACATTATTTAACTTTAAGACAATTTTGTAAGAATCTGTGAAGATATCAAATGTGAAGCTAATCCTTATTTTGTAAAGAAATATATTGTAATAAATGCCAACTCATATATATTTGTTTTTCTTTTCTATATTAAGGACTTTTGATTACCTTCTCATAATGTATTGCTCTTTAATTTATAAGCAATTTTTCAAACGTTATTCAATATATTATTTGCAAATTCATTAATATATGTGACAACAAATATTTATTAGTGACCGTAACTTATACTCTATGAGTTATCATTTTATATCTAATACTTTAACACCGCTTTAACATACATTCACTCTAACGCAAAGTCACTCGAAGTGACACAAAGAATATATAGAGTTTTGGGTGAGGTTTCCTGTGAAGGAATTCAAGGCCGCTATACGTCCGTAATTACCTATGGGGCTAAGGGGGCTATAACACCCCCCAGAGATTTTTCTGAATTTATGTGTATGTCTGTGGCGATTTAAAAATATTGCCATATCTTTGATATTTCCTATGCTTACCCCCCCCCCTACCCCCCACCCCCCCCAACCAAAATTTCTAGTTACGCCACTAGCTTTCAGATTAGCGTTTGTTTGTTATTATTGTGAAATATATTTTTAAAATTGAACTATTCAAGACAATTTTATAATATTTTATAATTCTAAAGTTAATTAGTGGTAGATTTATCTAGAGGTCAAACAACTTATAGAATATTTTTAGAGCTGGATAACATTTTTATTTACTCAACAATTATAATTAATGTTAGTTAATGTTCAAAAACATATATTACATAATAATAATGTAGTTTTTTAAGCGGTTTTCAAACCTAAGATAAGATAAAGATTTTATATAAAAAGACGAGTATTTTTGTATAAGAGATAGAGATATTTTAGTTTTGTTCTGATAGACAATTATTCTGTAAAACTCTTATTATTCTTAAATAAAAAGCTTAATTGGTTTTATTTTGGAGAAGAACAAAAGTCAGCAAAGGTAACGAAAACATTATATATTATTTTAATAAAATAACTGTCGGCTTATAATATTTAAGCCTTTAGACAGTTACGTACCCCCGTATATGCAATAGGAGCTCTAAAAGTTAATAGGGCTTCTTTTGAAATATACGTGACATTATATTATTTTATTTTTATTGAACAAAGTTATTAAAATGTGTTAAATTTATTGAGAGAATTTGTTTGCATTTTTGGCTATTTTGTACCGTTGGCACACATATACCGGCCTTGAATTGCTTCACAGGTAACCTTGTAGAAAACACTGCTCATAAGTTATGTTTTAATGATAGAAACAGGTAATACGTAATCTTCCTTCACAATTGATGAATCATTTCAATGTTATGCGCAAAACGGTGTCGATAAGTCTAGTGAATTACGTTATATCCTGTATTATATATATTTATGATCAATGTTGCCCATAAGCTCAGGCTTAGCCAAACGAGCCTGAAGAGCATGTAGACATGTTAGTTGGATTTACCAGAACTTAATATTTTGCGTCAGAGTGTTTGAGTTTCTTGATTCTTATTGTTTTTTGAATAATAAAAAGCACATTTGATCAGCTAATTTGTATAATTATTTGTATTGAAAGCTTAGAGGCTCAGGCCAGTGGCGCAATTAAAATTTTTTGGTTGGGGGGGGGGCTATACATAGGAAAAATCCAAAATATGTCAATTTTTTAAAATTGCTACAGACCTACACTGAAAATCCCCAAAATCTCTGGGGGCTATAGCCCCCTTATCCCCATAGGTAGTTACGCTACTGGCTTAGGCTCTAGGTTTTGAACCAAAGGAGGGTCAAACTATAGATTTTAAACTCAGGCACAGGCTTGGAATTATGTACATCATTACTTTTTATGCTTAAAAAGAGCATATACCTAAACGTCTAAATACCTAAACCCGAACAATAGAAAGCACCGAGCCAAATTTTAATTAAATAAAAAGAAATAATTTTATCAAAATTAATTATTAAATGAATTATTACATTTAATAATTGAATAGCATTTCATATTCTAATAATTTATGACTATTGATGAGCAGGCTCAATGTTTGGTTTTAAGCTCGCTATTTTTTCAAGCTCGGGCATACAGATTGAACCAGGCTCGCGCTTAATGAACCTAAAAATTTACTATTAATTGGGACGTATAAAAAAGTGTTAAAGTACTGAAAGCTGCAAAGCTTTAATATAAATAAAAACTGCAATTTCAATAAATAAGTCTTAAATTACAAAAATAATAGTATATAACTATTCGTCAAATGTTAACTCTAATATTTCTTTTAATTTTATTTTATATATATCTCAATTCAAGGTCAAGCTCAAGGTCAAGGCATGAAGATATTAGGTTCGAGTTGAGGACTAGTTTTTCATAAATTATTCATGCTCAGGCTCGCCACTGAGCCTGAACAGCTCGAACTTTGCCCATCGGTATATATGATAATTATTCTAATTACAGTAAAAGCTCGATATAACTAACCGTCAAGGGGTCAAAATTTTAGTCCGTTAAATCGAGCGTTCGTTATATCGAATGGATTTAGCTTAATTTAATAGCCGAACGGGATTCCGGTTATGTATGTTATGACGAGCTGGTCGTTACATCGAGGTGAATTATATCGAGCTTTCACTGTATTAATGACGAGTGTGAACATCTTTAATTAAGCATCGCATGTTAATTCCGTTTAAAGTGCATGCACGTAGGCACTAAGATTTATTAATATATATATATATATTTGCCCTTTGATATCTTTCTTACTCATTTTTCATTAATCATTACCAGTTTACTGAAATGAATTGAACGGAAATAAATGCTTTATTCATCAAAAAAATGCTAAAATAATAACTTAAATTAAAATATAACCAGGCTATTGTTTAGCGGTTTTAACTGAATTTAACTGCTAATTCAGTTCTGACTTAATCGGTTGAAATTAGCTTTTAAAATTACAAAATGGCCGACTTATATATTGTCGACCAATTGAATCTATATAAATTTTCTCAGACCAGTGATCGCCAGAGGAGGGGAGCGGGGTACAGCCGGATGATCTTCCTGATATTTTGATCGAGGATACCCCTCTTTCACTTGACATTAAATCGCCCCTCCCCCTTCCCCCCAAAGAACCGAAAGCGAAAATGTGTGTCGCGTAAAAAATCCTTTAGTCACCAATTGGATTTTTTGAGTTTTTCATAAAAGACCAAGATAATGTAAAATTGAAAGGAATGGTCTGAGATATGATATTTAGAGATAACATATAACCTGTTTTCAGCAAGACTCGTGATATCTAATAAGTGGTTTATGTTATATAAGAGTCATCGCATTGATAGCATTAATTTCGACTAAACTGACATCTGGGGACTAAATCGGCAATAAGATTATTATTAAAGGACTGATTCAACACTATACAAAATACATAAACGTATCTGTACAGTTACTTATTAGGTGTAAATAAAAAAATACCTAAAATATTCTTATTTTATAGAACAATAACTTAATTCATTTAAATTATTTTATACGATATAAAAATTGTATTTAATTCAATTTTTTATTTTGCATGAGTTTACTAATTAAATATTAGTCAAAAATAGACTTCAAAATAAATTATTTAAAACAGGAGGCGAGTGGCCTAAAGCGCTATGGCTTCGGACACTTGATCGAAGGGTCGTGAGTTCAAACCCCAGGAGTGGCTATTTTCTCTGCTATATGTTGGCCACATATTCACTGTTTTTAACAGCCCTATGGCCTGATGCTTCCGCGCACGCCAGCACAGGGTTGTCCCTGTAAAAATCTCACTGGTTCCACAGGGGCTTCAGTGAGATCTCCTCTCATTAGGGAGTTGGCTGGTGAAACGTTTTTTTTATTATTTACACATACAGACAATTAATTTTTGCGTTTGAATAATATAGCGAATTAAATCAATACTAAAATGAGTAAAGCGTGAAAATTATGGTTTAAAAATTTTGTAAATTATGCATTTTTATGTTCTTAAAATTAGACCTTTATGCTCGTTTTATGCTCCCATTGCTTTGCATTTATAATCGTATTAGAGTATTATGCTTTCATGCATTTTTATGCTTCTGACGTGAATTTATGCTTTTTTATGCTCTGGGCTTAAAATGATGTTTTTATGAAGGTTACCTGACCGAACCTGGCATCCGTAGTTACGATCTACTCCCATCCTTGAAGTTTTAAAATTTTCAAAAGAACCCCTTAGGAACTTGGTACCTTGGTCAGTCTGGTTGTCCCTCTTTCCTACACTTTTATTTTTTTAATACATAGTCAGAAAACGGAGCGTTGCGGCAGTCCTGCTATTTACGCAAGTAAGCTGGCTGAATGGCTTAACGGTCTAGGTACTGGCTAATTATTGAGTCAAAAGTTCACACAGTTCACTAATTGGCTGTGGGTTCGAATCTAACTATATACCAAAAAAGATTTCCAAGGCTAGCATAGACTAAGCGGCCCAACTTAGGGTACTTTAGTATTCTTAACAGG
>JAQGCH010001062.1:0-17658 GCA_034699485.1 Nanhermannia elegantula | reverse complement strand
GTGTAGGTCTGCAGCAATTTTAAAAAATTAACATATTTTGGATTTTTTCTATGTATAGCCCCCCTCCTCCAACCAAAAATTTCTAGTTACGCCACTGCCCTGCACTAACCTACCTGTACTTTGAATTGATTTAGCGATTATAGAAATTTATTGACCAGAAAATGCATTTTCCAATTCATATGGATTTATATTTTAATCATTTATAATATTTATTCATAAGTATTGTATTAAAAAAAAAATTTTCAGAACTTTATGACTCAAAGCGAGATCACTTCTAATCTTATTATTCATATAATGAAAACAGAGTTTTATCATATTTTATGTTAATTCTAATGTCAAAAACTTATATTAGAAAATATTTCGCTCTTATTAGTATAGATTGAATAGTAGTTTGAGATTTCGATCAACTGGAGTGCTCTCGTGAGAAACAATAGTCAATTGAAGATAATGCTGACTATGAACTTAAACTGCTTTCATTCTCTTTTAAGTATTTTCACGTATTGTTTCTCTCACTTTCAACCTTTTTTTGCCTTATAAGCGAATTAAGGAATAATTAGATCGAAATTCGATTATTTGAGAACTACTGAACTCTAATAGCGATCGTTTATAGTAATTAGAAATTGAAAGTTATATCTCTTTATAGCTCAAAGTTGTTTACTATTTATAATTAGTTTATTTTTTAAGAAAAATTTATAGATTTTTGTTATTTAATTCTTAATTTACAAATGAAATTAAAATTTTATTCAATAAATAATTAAATTTTATTTAATGATTGAAAATAAACAACTTTTTTGTTCAGTACCAAAAAGAAGAGACCACAGGAATTGATAATTAATTTCCTGATCCAAGTTAATGATGTGATATGTAATGCATTTGAGTATTTTGTTCATTAGGATTAAGTTTCAATAAAAATGTAATTATTAACAAAAATACATTATTAAAAGCAAAAATCTTGAGTAAAAAATAAAAAGATTTAAAAAAAATTTGATATAAGTTAAAAACTAATCCACTAATGTCTCAAATTGGCGATAAGAGGACTCTTAATATTTTCGAGAGGAATATGTGCCAAATGAGGGTCGATTTGAGGTGTCTTTTGCGGAATTTCGTACTGTCTCTGAATTTTATACTTCTTGACCGCAATCAATGAAAAATAGATAACAAAGACCATAAATATGGCAGCGGACAGACTCATAGCGACCGCTACATTGCTATTGCGTTCGGGCACAGGCTTAAGGATCAAATTGGCAGTTCTGGTCATCACAGTAGTACACGATAGCTGTACGTAACCATACTTTGCGTCGTCGTCTCTAACAGTCAGACACATCTTGTATTTGCTTTGAGGCTCCAAATGATTTATAGTGTATGAACGCAAGAGATGGTTAACTGTTACCGACTCGTATTTTGAGTGAGACTTTGATATCGATTCGTTATATACATCGCTACTATTTCTATCGCTCTCTAGTTTGTAAATTATCTGGTATTCATGAAAAGAGTTTCTTCCCGTTCCGTTCCATACCTTTAAAATTATAATTTATTTTATTTTTTTGAGGCTATGTTTTAGAAAATCAATGTTTTTCATTCTGTTATAAGAAAGGCTTTATGTCAATGAAATAGGTGTTATAGTTACGCCCTTATGATAATTAATTAGTTTTATACAGTATTTTAAAGTTTTCTACAAGTGTTTACTCACAAGAGTCACATAATTAGATGAAACAATGATAGGAAACAAGTGTAAGTCTATGTTATCGATCGATAATTTGAGAGTTGACATAACGCTACCGAAAGGGTTTTCAGCCACACAGTGATAAACACCAGAATCTCTGGGTTTCAAATGAAACATTCGTAAACTTCCTGTTATTTTAAGCTGAAAATGGATGGTATTTGACGTCTCGTTAAGAATGTCTCCATTTGGTAAAATCCAATGTATTTTAGGCGTCGGTATTCCTAAAGCTCTGCACTGGAACTGATGTCTGTCACCGATTTTCTTATGGATCGTAACGTTCACGTCACTTACAGGCACAAGCCTTGGCGGACATTCAACAGGAATCTCAGATTCATTTAAATGTGTAATTCTGGTGCCATTAAGTTCTACAGGTTCTCTACACAGAATCTCATCAGAATCTGGTGCATCAAGTGTACAGTTTTGTTGATCGTTAAGACACTAGAATAATGGGTAATAATTTATTTTATAGAAAAAGTTTGTTTTTGAGAAAAAATTTTGACAATTTTATTGAAACAACTCTATTAGGTGTTTTCAATTAGTCTAATATTTCAATATTCAATAAATTATATAAATTCAGTATAATGTAAGTCAAAAATAATATTTTGTATTATGAAAATTCAGCAATCAGTTGACCTGAGGTGAGTTTTCTCATTATTAATGAAAAGACTTATAATACATAAACAAAAAGTTCTAAAATAAAAATTTAATTAAAAATTCTCATTAATATAAAGCTCATAATATGTGACAAATTTAAAAACCAATTAAAAAGTTTGCAGACTCAAACCTGATATAAATAGTTGACATTGCAATCACATAAAAACGGATTTCCTTGTAAAGTGACTCTAACAGTTCTCTTAAATAGATGTTCGTGTTTGCTATTAGTGATGGCCAGTATATGATGAACAATATCGTGTTGAAAGGTTTTAAGACCGCAATTATGTAATTGTATAGAATGAAGTAATGGTACGCCGAGAAAGGCTTGAGAGTCAATAAACTGTAAATTTTGATTACTATGCAGTAAAATTGAGTTAACATTAGGTAAGTCCCAAAAGGCTCCCCTATCTATCAGAGACAACTGTTCACAATTAGTTAAACTAATCTCATTCGCAGGTATGTGAACAAAATCACCGGTCGATAACTGTTGCAGTGGATTATTATCCATATTAATAGTTATTATTCTTTTCAGTGATTGTAATGCAATCGATGGCACACGAAGTAAGTGATTATCATTTAAATATAATTCTTGCAACTGTTCTAAGCCAACAAACGCATTGTCGTTAATACTAATTATCTTATTATGAGATAACACTAATTTTCTTAATGTATTCATCGATGTGAATATTCCTCCGGTTAAGTGTGATATGTAATTGCCCTCCAAATTAAGAGACTAATAATGAATGGGAGAAAAGTTTTTATTACTACTAAAGTTTATGTTTCGTAACCCATAAGTACTCCCAAAAGTTGGAAAATAAAAGATACTAATTCTAACTATTATTGTATGTTTAATTCATCAGAGATTATGTCACGCATGCAATAAAGACCATCAGTTTTCTCTGCGTAAGAGCTTCTGTATGTATACCAGAGATGGGGAAGGTATGAAGTCCAGGGGGGTGCTATTTCTAAAAAATTTTTTTACCTTAGTCCCCCCTTTGAGTTTTTTCAAGAATTTTTGAAAATTTTACCTTGGTCCCCCTACCATGGTAAAAATCCATGGGGAGGGGGTCTACAAATCAAAGGGGGAACCAAGGTAATATTTCGGATCTTGGGGGGGGGGGGGTTACACTCCTTCCCTATCTCTGATCACATATTCTTAATGAAAATTAAGCGCATTGCCGAACGTGCAGTGTTCACAACTTTTACGATATTGATTTCAGTGTAAGTAATTTCAAATGTGCACGCGTTTAACATTGCTCTCAATCCTATTTCGAAAATAAAGTCAAATTAATTCTAATTTAGCTTTAAATGAGAATTTATAAGAATGTTGAGCGCATATATATTCGCAGCACAGTAGTAAAAAACATAAAAGTAGAACACATACAGTAGTGAAACATATCCGACAATACACTTAACTCTTAGGCTAATCTCATAATCGCCTCATTTAAGGAGTTATTTAATAAAAACATAAAACGACATAAAATTAAACAATTTTCTAATAAAAATTTATTGATATTCAATAATCATAACTCACGTGAATGTTAGATATACTTTGAAATAACTCTAAATAAATAGATGACAACTGATTACTACTGAGAATTAATTCGTTCAGCATTTCGAGTCCATCGAAGGCGTGTTCGTCTAAATATTTCAATTGACCATCACTTAGAACGAGACACTCAAGACGTCGGAGCCCACGAAAAACACCGGCAAAGAGTTGCCTAAAATTGTTATGAGAAATATCTAAAACTTTAAGATGCGATAAATTGTTGAATATATGTCCGCGCCCTAAATGGTTGAGTTGGTTGTGGGATAAGTTTAGTTCTTGTAAGTGATCGAACGGCGAGAAGGGGTCAGATATAGATTCCAGTAAATTGTGCGATAGTATTAACGATTCTGTATCGGTTGGTATTGATTTCGGTACTGATGATAATGATTGATAGGAACAGTTAACTGTTCGAATCGGTTCTCCTAACTATTGGAATATAAGGTGAAAAAATTTATTAGAGATAAAAAGAGGCCATAATTTGAAGCTTCAATTGTGATCTGAAAAATTGTTTTGTATTCAACAAAAGTAACTGCACTTAGGATTTGAGCCTCAACTTAAGGCTGACTTATGGCTATACTCAGTATTCAATGTGTGTGGACTATAATTAATGGCTTGAATTCAATCAGCTGTCAAATAAATAATGTAATCTTCAATTTGATTATTGGATCACTTGCTTTGAATTTATTTATAGGCCTATAAATACTATAACTTAATACTATTAAATAACTTGAGATTTTTGCCCCAATAAAAGTCACTACTTTTTAAGGGCTGACACTTATTCTCTATTTTCAAGTCCTATAGAATTCAATTTGAAAAGTAATTTGTCTCAAATAAATTGATTGAAAGTCTCGATACTTTCTTTTCAAAGGTTATAATTTTAAAATATTTTTAATCTGAATTTGATTTCAAATCTGAATCTATAATAATAATTAATTTTAAAATTGAAGTGAAAAGTCCTTAACAATTATCCGATTAATCGCTAATTAATTATTTAAATCTAACTGACAGTCAAAGCCTTGAACATTAGCTTCGTTTGGGTCATGAATTTTTAAAATAAGTTGTTTAAGGACTTAAGTAATCAAGAATCCAAAGATCAGAATAATTAAAGTGTGGACTATATTGAAAAATCGATAAATTAATTCTTCACATAATTTAATCGCTTTATTTCCTATCACTAGAAACTAAACGAATATTTTTAAATTAATTAATGTCAAGGGATATATCACAGCAGGAAATAATTAATTTAATTAAAATTTATTGTCTTTAATTAAAAGAATAAAAAAAATTCAATTAACAGCAAAAAAATTTAATGCGAAATCATTTAAATGGGTTTTTAAATAAAGATTTAAAACAAAAATAGGAGAAAAAATGCAATTTTAAATCTTCATTAAGATAAGTATTAGAAAAACGACTCCAGAATAAGTAATTTAATACTTACAAAAACAGACATAACATATGCACAATTGCATTGCTGAGGACACGAACTATTATGCCATTCATCAGTTATATGCTGTTGAGTCCAACTATTATTGCGATAATCATTGGCCATAAAACTAATTGGCACTAACGATGATTGCAATGAGTTGGCATAGAATGAGTGGACAAATAATGTCAATGATATCGCGTGACATAACTGCCAAAAAGTAATTGCATTCATCACTGATGAAAAATTTTTTCGGCGTTTGACAGAAAACACACTCGAAATTATATTAACCAATAATTGTTAGACATTATTATAGGATCTGAAACGAGAGCAGAAAAACTTTTCTTATAATTCAGTGAAATTAAAGTGTAAGTTAAAAAACTTGAGTTTCAGGACTTGATTAAAGTTTGGATATAAAAAAGTTTTAGCCATAGTTTGAATATTTTTCCTCCAATTTCCTGAACTCATGACAACAAAAATATTAAATTTAAATATAAAGTGATGTCAAAAAATGCAAATTATGTTAACACGAGAAATGGTTTGACAACTATTTGCAAACTTAATATCATAGATAACTGACGAGTACTTTCTTATTGGAATAACTGATATAATATCCAGACTGACATTTGATGTCAATATTATGTGGAATCTGTTTTCAAAATTTTATATGACATACATTTACATAGACTCAAGTTATTTCTTATACCAGTATAAGGTTCACCAGTTATTTCCAATTTAATGCAGAATTTTTATGAGAGAATATGAAAAAATTGTATTCAATTCCAAATTATGTAATTATGTCGAGAAATAACTGTATATAAAACAGTTTATCTCAGGAATTATTACATATATTGGAATTGATTTCTTCTATATTACAATACTATGCTTTCAGAATACTTTCTTCTCAAATGAATTAAATTTCTTATAACTTATTCAGAGTTTTATATTTCAATTCTGAGATTTTATTGAACTTTCATTTGAAAACTGTATTTCCATTAATAAAAAGATGAATTGAATGCTAAGTCTCTCAAAAAATGATTATCAACTTATTTCCTGAGATAAGTTAAGACCCACTTATGTGAAAATCCCTTCTACTTCTCATAAACTGGATTCCACTTTCCCTGTAATAGAAATTGTGAATGAATTCAGTGGCTTTTCAAGTATTTACAGTGTGTTTGCCTTCCCTTAAGTCACTGTATTGGAGGAGAACGTGATTTAGTGGAAGAAAACTATTAAATGTCTGAAGGGAATAGAGTTACAGCTATTGATATAAATATATTGTTATGCATCACACTCTCATCCATCAAACAATTGACGCACTCGACTGTGCAAATCAATGACGAAATATTGTTTAGCATTTTTCCATATTATTATTGACATCTGATATCAGTCTTTCTATTAAGCTTTTAGTGCTATCTATCTATCAAAAGGTTATGTTAACTATTCTCTCGGTATTTCAATTTTATTTTTGTTATTCCCCGAAAATATATTATTTTTCAAAAATCTATTCAGTTTTTTCAATACTTTTATCAATTATTAGTATTGAATATTTTTTATCTCGAAATTCAATTCAATTTAATCAGTGCTTAAGCATTGAAATAAAATTTTGTTTTTTAAAGGGAATTGAAATAAAACTTCAAAGAATTTTATACTAAATTAAAGTTTAGGTTCACTACTTCTGTATTTAATATGAAGATTCTTGAGTATGAAAAAACATTTTGAAATTAATCTCCTCTAAAGATAAGTGCCTTTTATTCAGTCGGAAATATTAATATAAGCACAAGTAATAGAAAAATATTATAATAAACATTTTTTAAACTTTACATTCTTTTCAAATTACTCGTAAACAAAGCGAACAAAATAAATAAGTTATACACAAAAACTTCAGCCATAATCATATCGAACGATATCGAAAACTGAGTTTAACAAAGGAATCAATATATTCTCTAACGAACTAATACTATGTTCGCGTTAAGTAATACTTCTCAAGATTTCCTTGTGAAGTACCAGTTAGTCGAAGAGCGTTCGGCGAAACTAATATAGAGAACCGATACAGAAGTATTGAAATTACGTACAGTAAACGCCTTTGTCAAGAATCTTGAAATATCTACTTTTTAATAAATTTCATCGAAACCACTTTTAATTGAAAGTAAGTAACGAACACTTACTTCTCAAGTTAGGCAAAAACTTTCACTTGTGATGTATAAGTGAAGTAGTGTTTGAGGAAAGATTTTATTCAAGCTCCACAAGTATTCTACTCTCGGCGAACATTGTTTGAACCGATCTCTCTGTCTGTTTCCCAGAACTTTATTTATATTTCAATAGTGTATAATAGAATTCAAAAATTCATCTAAAGATCTCCTCATCATCATTGTCAGGATAGTCATCATCATCAACCTTAATGATGGGTAATATTATCCATATATTTAAATGAAAAGTGCATTATATACACACTCAGAATAACACATTCCATAGGAAAGCATCAGTTTTTGTACAATATATATGTTTCTAAATAAATATAAACTATTCTTAAAAAAGAGAAAGCGATCCTTTTCCTAATGTCAATGCATGTCTAATATTCAAGGCCTCAGATATTTTACTGGTTCATCAAGTTTTGGAGTCATTTTGTATTGTTTTTGTCTGAACTCAAATGATGCCTCTATTCCTCCTATTGTTTCTCATGCGATACTAATGTAACAAAACGTATCATATCTTTATATGCAATAAAGTGTGTGCAGTAGTGAAACCCATTATGAGAGATGATTATAGGAGATGATGATGAGAAGCAGCATAACTTGCATATTACTTCTCTTCTCTCTTCCTTAAATCATAGGATTCTTCACTATATTCTTGTCTAAAAGCATGAATATATACAGACAGTAAATATTATTCTCTGAAGGAAAAGTCAAAGAATATTTTCCGATTCTTATCAAAATTTTTCCATTGAGAATACGAAAAAATATTGAATTAAATTTAAGTTTTAAATCAAATTGAAAACTTCAAGATATGTTAATGATTTTTATGGCAAAATTTTAGTACAGTATATGATTACGAAATGGTTGCAAATAATAATCACTACAAAAAATTATGTATTGCTTTATATAAATAAATGTAAACATATATGTATACTATTTTGTTGGAAATAAATTTTCAGATGAGATAAAATACTGCTTTAGAAACAGGGCTTTTATAAAAAAAATAATAATTCAATTTCAGTATTCAATATACTTCTGGTACTGTATTTCGAAATTTATTATTCAATATTCAACAAACAGGTATAGAACTGGTATTTTGAATAAGATTTTCCAATAGAGTACATCATTAAGGGATCAAAAAAAAACAAAAAACAGAATTTAAAATCAAAAGTATCTCAAAAATACTTTATAAAAATAATACTTTTTTCAATCAAAAATTCATACAAAACATATCATTTACTTTTAGCAAAACTTAAATAATTTACAATTTGAGAGCAAAAGCAGTGTTTAATATGAGTGTTTATTATTTCATATAATCTTTTATATGATTAAAAATGTATGCATTCATATAAATTCTAGATCTCTAACAAATGATAAAATGATTTTATTAATTACACAGAAGTGAAAAGCCTTTATTGCGAAACTTATTAAACAAAATTTTATTACAATTAATGCCAAAAACTAAAGAGAATTAAGTGTTGCAGAAATTAATCGAAATGTGTGTGCTGTAAGTGTTGTTAGTTTTAGTATAAGAGCAAAAAATAATTAATATGCAAATCTTTGTGTTCACTGGCATTCAAAGGATGAACGTTTGATACGAGTATTCACAGCTTAGTTATGAAAAGTAAATGCAAATAATATTAATGAGAAAAATTCTAATTTCTCGCCAAACTCTAAATTAGCTAAAGGTATGTTCAGTTGAGGATTGTTATTATCAAAAGAAAAATGTTATTTGATAGAGATTTGAAGAATAGTAGCAAATAATAAGGGTATCATATATGGGCGTTGAACACATCTCTCGCTATTCATCCACTCTATCATATCCTTATCAAAGTAGTTATTGTGTGCACACGTTTGGAGTGTAATTTTCCGATAGAGTAAATTATGTCTCGGCTCACTCCAGATGGTCAACAGTTACAGTAAAATTTATTTATTATTACATTAAATTATATCAAATAAATACTTATTAAACCAAAAAAATTAAACATATTTTTAAATATCAAACTCGGAACTCATTTTTGCAATTAATAGTTTTTTAAGGTTTAGTAAAACTCAAATTAAAATAAAAGCAGTAATAATAGGAAAAATCGATATTTTCTTAAATTATTTGATAGAAAGCTTGATATTTGGTTCAATTTTTTGTTATATACGCCATTATTTGGAGGAAAAGTTTAATTGAATTTATAAGAAAGAAAATGTGACATAACAATAAAAATTAATTGAATGGCTAATGTTTAGGCACCCAATAAAAACCCAATTTTCTTAGTGATGTTAAATTGAATGCGTTGCACCTGTCTATATATGATATAAAGATTTGCAACTTATTCCTTAGCTATAATGCAATCACACGAACCAATAATAAAGAGAGCTATGATTCCACAATTGAGCCCCAATATAATGATCAGAATAGCTGCTAAAGAGTGCGATGAAAAAAGTTAAAGAGAGAAGTAAAAGGCCTCAAAGCTATTGTTATGAAACCGACTCTTATATAGATATATCAATATAAGAGCTCGAAACTGATGGAAGTTAAAATTGTTGGTGCCATCAAAATATAAATGATGATCAAATGAAATAAATACCAGAACATACTGTACTACTAGTCCTATAATATCCATCAATTTTAGTACTACTCCTTTTTCTGAAAGTAGAGGATGAGGAGAAAAATGTTATATATAAAGATTTTTTTATATATAATAAAAATACCACTTATTGAGCCTTTAAAAGTAATATTTAATCTCTAGCGGAACACATTTAATGTGTGAATTTTTTTTTCTATTACAATGCTTTTATTGTTATGCCTTTGTTGGGCTTTCTTTAGCTCTTCTGTAGTGGTTGTTATTTAGTTTTATTATTTTTTTAAATTTAGGTCTTTCTTCTTGGTTGAAAAGATTATGTTTAACAAGCATTACATTAGGAATTACTTAAGGAATTGTAATCAAATGTTATGATAGAAGTTTATATGAATTGTTTGACTCAAATAGTTATTCTTAGTTGAATTGCAGAAATAAAATACCTGTAATACTATGTTATGGTAAGTAATTTCACTTAATCTCGATATTCTGCGTGTAATAGAATTTTATCTAAATCTGTATTTAGTTTAGTATTTGATTTGAACCCGAAAGTTCCCATTTTATGCCCTTTAATCTGATTCTGTATTGGAATTAATTATTGAGAATTAGAGTAAGAGTGGCGCGACTTGCTATGCCTTCGTTCTCGGATCGAAGGGTGAGAGTCTGAACCCCAGGCGGGTGCCATTTCTTTTGCTATATGTTGGCCACATATTCAGTGTTTTTTAAACATCCCTACGGTCCGACGCGTTTGCCCACAGCCGACACTGGTTTAACATGGATTTTGGTGAGATCTCCTCTCATTAGGGATTTGGCTGAAGAAAACGTTTTTTATTGAGAATATAGATAATTAAATAATTGCGAGCACTACTGGATCATTAGTTTTGTATTCTATTATTTTTTATCTTTTAATTCTGGCTCTAATCTCAACTTCAAATAATTTGCAACCTTTTTTATAAATCATTAACAAAATTAATAATTACTTAAATAAATATATTTGAATACAAAGCTTTAGTTTATAAACTTTAAAAATGTTAACCGGAAGTAAATAAAGTTTGTCATGAATATTGTCATTTATTTTAATGATTGGATACTAATGTTTGTATGAAATCGGAATACAAGTTCCTATTGCTGGGCACAAGTGATTAAAAGCAACATAAATCACACACCTATTCCATTCCATTCCATTCCCATTCCATTATTATGATTCTCATTGCCACCGATTTTGAAGATTTGATTCCCAATCTCTTCCCATTTTCTATCACTACTGGGCACTAAAGTCGAGGGCTGTTTCTAATGAAAAGTGTTATACAGTGCTAGTATTTCTCTGATCTCTAGATATAATTTGTATGCAAATCATCTTTAATGCAAAGCAGTAAATGAAAGATAAAACAAATTGAAAATCTCTTCCAAATAAATTAATTCAAAATAGTTTTGTGTCTCTCCAAAAGTAGTAAACTTTAGTAATTTATTACAATTTCCAAACAAATAAATAACATTTCTAATGCTTTTTATTGTAATGTTTTGTATGCAAATGTTATTAAAACGAAACGCTTATAATTCATGGCTATTTTGCTAAACAATAATAAATATAAATCAGACTCAGCTGTAAAGCCTTAAAAGTACAATAAATGTTAAAATATATGAAATTTATGTTTATTTCTATCGAAATAAAAACAATATCAACCAATTCTATGAATTTAATTTTTGAAGAACAGTCTACTTTCGAAAAATTTTATCTAAAATTCCCTTTTTATTGCAGTCATATGAGACTTGTTAAAAAGGAATGATTCGCAAAGGCTTAGTGAAGCTGAACCCGGACCTCACTGAGCCTATCCTACCATTAAATAATTGGGAGGATATATATTCTCAACTAAATGTTTTTCAATAAATTGTTACATTTTATGTAAAATAAGTTATAAATAATTCTAAAATAGCTGAATATCATATTACAGATAATTTGACTAAAACTTTGTATATACTGATCCTGATCGAGCCTAGGCTTGCATAGGCTCTGCCTGAGCTTTTTTGCATCGTTAGTAGCAAGTCTTGCAGTCAATTCTGATAAGTTTTTTTATATGTTCAATATATATAAGGATAATAATCAAAGAAATATTTTCTTTTAAGTAAAAGAGATTAAGTTTCTAAAGTTTTTAAAAATGGAGACCCATTAAAATGCATGTCAAAAGTGCTAACATAAAAAATAATTTATTGCCTGCTTATTGAAGTTTGACAGCAGTGCCTAAACCCAAATCGGATTCAATTTTTTAATAATAGAAGTATATATGTTATGATTTATTTAATCAAGAAAAGTCCATTTTTTCAATTATAAAATTTATAATATTATAATTATATTATCTTTCACTAAAAGCTTTGTATTAAATAACTCTTGAAATATCATTCAAATAGAGTTACAGTACTTCAGGCTTTTTTTGTCAATTCAAAACATATAAATTTGTAAATTTTGAAATTTCTTATTTAATATCCACTATAGATAACAAAATATTTTATATGGATTTTAGATTTAATAATAAAATGTCTAAAAAAACAATGGATTGAATACACCTACGGATAATACGAATAATACATACTGTAAGTATTCAGTATTATGAAAGGTTACTACCAATTCTTTAAGAGTGCAGATAAGTTTAGGCACAACATCACAATTTTGGACACAATTTAATAATTAATTGAATAAATTAAACACTGTTTAAATGATAAATAGAAGTCTTTATAATTATAAATAATTGGCTTAATAGCCGACATGTAGTCATAATGAACTGCTTCGTTAGTTAGAGAATGTATGGGTTTATATATGTTTAGTTAGTGTTAGTTAGGTATGGGTTCAGGTACTGAACTCAGCAATTTATAATTTATTATTAGTTTTTATGACTTTATAACTTATTAAACTATTAATTAATAGAACTTTAGATATGTTGTCCAACTGTTCTCACAAATCAAATTATTATATTATAAATTATAATAAAATTTAAATAAATTCTCAAACTTTTTCACATAAAACCTAATTTATCTAAAATGCTTAAGACTTGTATTCAATCAATTTTTACATTGCTATCTATTTTTTATACCCATTTTAAGTCGCAAAAAGTTCATTACTCTCATCACTAGAGATTCATTAGTGGCCATCACTAGCAGTAGGTCATCATCACTAATGAATTAAGTTGTCTTTCATTCGCATCCTTTTTTCCCTAATCGTATCGCATTTCTAACTCTATCCCACACTTACTTTTTTGTCCATTGTTTTCTCCACTAAACAGCTTATATTATATTTATGATTGTTTTCTTTGACAATAATATAATGAATAGACGCATAAAAAATTTATAGATAAAGGAAAGCAATATTATGTATGATTTTTAATAAACTTTTATCTCAAATGTCTTATCTATTCTTTTTTCACTTCCCTCACAAGTCATTGCCTGAAAAGTTGGTGTTTAGAAAACTTTCCAAAGCATAGAAACAGTTAATATCATTAGAAATTAGCATTAGTTAGAGTCCTATCATGTTAGAGAAGTTGATCCTTTTTTCAATTCATTCATATTTCAATAATGTTTGACTTTTAAATTCAAAATGCATTCATTACATATCTCTTTCTGTCATTTTCTTAATGTTATGGCATTTTGAGCCAGTTTTTCATTCAAATCTATTGTCTAATTATCTTTCACTAAAAGCTTTATATTAAATAACTCTTGAAATGTCATTCAAATAGAGTTACAGTACTTCAGGCTTTTTTGTCAATTCAAAACATATAAATATGTAAATTTTGAATTTTTTATTTAATATTCACTATAGATAGCAAAATATTTTATATGGATTCACATCACATAATAATTAATTTCAGTTATTATTATTGCATACAGAATAATGGCAGTACTGAAAAGTCTTTAGAGACTACGCTATACTAATTAGAGTGCATAACAATTTCCTAAAAAAATTGAATGACAGAGAAAAAATGCTTAACCATAGAGTATTAGCTGTAAACTACAGTGCACTCATATTTAATGATATTTTACTCAAAAAACTAAACTAATTTAATAAAAGGTAAAGTAAAATGTTGTTCAAACTCTGTTTTTGTTTATGCCATACTTTTGGGTTTAGAGTCTCGTAATTATTATTTAATCGATTCACTTCTTGACATAGATTTATATTTTATTTAATAATAATTAAGGAAATGAAGGGATTTCTTCAAAATTTTTGACATTTTAAAAATTTTTTGACTCTTTTTAGAAATTTTTTCAAAGTTTATCTCAAATTAATTGATAATACGTTAGTCTCAAAACTTTGCTATTATTACAACATTTAAAATAATCAATATTTTCATTAATTAAATATATAAACAATTTTGATTCAAAGCAAAAACAGACTCTTTCTCTTCTAACAAACAATAAATTATTTATTACCAAAATTGTAAAACTTGTTTTGTTTGCAAAAATTGTAAAAATAAATCCCCGTTTAATACAATCGCGCGTAATATTAATGATTACACAAACCATTTATTATTATTTTTGAGTCGAGACAGAAAAGTGTTTCGAGAAAGGCTTTCAGGAAAAGCAATGCTATTCTTAAAAATTGAAAGAAAAATCATTAAAGTTCTCACAGTATTCCTGTTTTAAAAGTTTAAGTTTCTCTCAGAAATTAGTTTTAAACAATTTTCTTAAAAAAATAAGTTATTAAAGAGCGCCGAAACTGCAACAATGTTTTTCCTCTTCCAGGAAAAGTTTTCTCTACTATTTTCAAGTGATTAATAGCGTTAAGCGTTTTACACAATGATTAATGAAAGGCTTCTGACTTGAATGCATTACTTTACATATCACACCAGTCCTGACTCGTTAAGAGAAAACCAAACACTTTCGATAAATAAATTTCGATTTAAATTCAAGCGTAAGGTCTGAATGGTTTCAAAAATTCATTTATAAAATTCCCATTTAATTTCTCTCAATAAATGGTATTTTCAAACTATTTTTACTCCTTCTCCCCCAGTCCAGAATTGCTTGTATTAAATACTGTATGGCTTAACAATTTTTTTCTCTCTATTTTAATATTGAAATTTTGTGTTACAGAAAAATATTTTTAAAATATTTTCTCTTTCATAAAGTGCACGAACAGAACAAAATTCATTATAAAGTTAAGTGAAATATAAAGAGAACTCTTATGAAAATCAAGAAAAAATTGATTGTTAAAGAGATTTGACTGAATTCTTTCGTACAAAATAGTTATAAGTACTGAAAAGTATGGAATTTTGCATAATTATCGCCAAAATCTCTTATTTGCGTAGCACTTAAATTATTCTGTATTCTCAGGATTTAAATTTGAAACACATTAATACCTTTTATAACTTGATTTAAATATAGAAAAATTGAATTACAATTTAGAACTAAGAGAACTTTTTTTACATGCATTTTCTCTATATTTTGTTGCATTGAGAATAAAGTTAATAATTGAGTTAAACTATATTCTGGTGAAGAATGTGCTTCACTGGAGAACTTTCTTTATGCTAAAAAGGAATGTTTGCATTGCTTTTCATGAATATTAAAAGACTGAACAGTTATACCCACTCATCAAATCATATCTTACGATATAATATAATATTTTATATGAGAAAACATGAATTTTCTATTAAATTCACATTAAAAGTATATTCAGTTTTCGGCGAAATTAATGCGAAAATAAATAGTTTTCCCACTTTTCTAGTATTGAGTAATATATTCAGAAATAAAATGAGAGAATATATTAGTGATTCTTAGATTAAAAAAAGATTTTTTTTCAATGTAATAAAGTTGTCGTCAATGCGTTTTATATAAGCAGATAATGAAAAAACTCATCTCTCAAGAGAAGAGAAATTGGATTTGAGTTCTGTATCGATTGCTTCACTTTCTTATACAGTATAAGAGATTTAATAAAACTTATTATCAGAGATTGATTGATAACACTTTCTCAAGTCCTAAATAAATAACTTAAATATAATCTCATTTTAAACTCTCATAATCTGTGATAAGACATAATTGAATTAGCGTTTAGTATATATTTAAATATACAGTACTTTAATGTTTGAATTGTGCAAAAATTTAAATAAATACTCAAAAAATTGATTAATACTCTTCTTCAACATTTATATTACTTCTGTTCAAATATTTTTATAACTTTTGGTCACTATAATGAGGAGAATTTCTACACAAACTATAATTATCTCAAAATACAGTTAAACCTCAGCATAAAATAATATAAAAACATAACAAAAATAAGAATTGCAATCAAATTAAAATAATAATTATTAATTAATTTTAATGTCTGTAAATAGCTTTGATTTGATTATTACTTAAAAAATATCTTAATTAGATTTGAATTAAATTGTTTAGCGCATGAATTTTTGTGATAGTGATAAGCATTCTCTGCGGGAAACCAGTACTAAATTGGATGTCAAAGACATGCTTCTTATGCTTTTGAAGCCTTTTTATTTTATATTGCACTACAAGAAGTACATTCATTTATTTTCTAACTATATATTCTCACTATTATTCCTATCTTTTCATAAGCAATTGTGAACAATATTTAGAAAACACCAGTTTTTTACTTAATTTCGTTTATTTGTATTCAATTTAATCATCTCTTTGTCAAAAGAGCCTGTATTTAGAAATTTGTTTTAATGGTCATTATAAGAAAGCTCTTGCTATTCAAGTATTTTAATGATTTCACTTAAAAGATTTGAAATACAAATTTTTGTTACATAAAAGTAATGCATAAAAATCCTTTACTATAAGGTTTGAGAGGAAAATAAAATTATTTGTATTCAAACACCTTTTTTTACATATTCAATAATCTTGTATTCACACTGTTATGAATCGAATTCATAGCTTAACTACTCGTAACACTATATGACACTTGAATAGACTTTTTATTTAAAAGGAGTGAAATTTTACTTTCAAATAGAGTTTACTTTCAACAAACTTTTTCAAAATGAAATGCTCTCAAATTGAATTAAATTAAATAGATTTGAAAATTTTCAAACACTATACAAATTACAGCACAAAAACAACGTATAAAATGTGTAATAAATTCTATGATACAAATGAGATTCAGTATGAACTGGAAATAGAGAGAAAATACAATAATAGACTTTTTTCGATTAATTTTTTGGTGTTGAGTCCAATTTCATCATTATTCCCATAAGAATATTATCTTTAGTTTCTTTTTATGTGGAAAAAAAAGTTTTCGTCTTATTCTCTCAAATAAGTATTTTTTCACTGCAGCACAAGTATTGTGAATATAATTAAAAATTCGGCATTTATTTGAACGAAAATTGAATTCAATTGAAATTTATTTGTTTATCTACATATATATTATACATAATATGCTAAGTTTTTGCGCTCAAAAAATGTTTCTTCAATTTGAAGGAAGCAGAAAAACATATTGGATTCAATTGTAAATACAGTAGTACCCCGTTATAGTGAACACCTTTATAGTGAATCCTCGATATAGTGAATGAAAATTTTGGTCAATTTTGGTTAACATTGGATTCAACTAATGTTAA
>JAQGCH010001061.1:0-17659 GCA_034699485.1 Nanhermannia elegantula | reverse complement strand
AATGTGATTCACACTATCCTAATCTGGCATAAACCGCCTTAATACCTATGAGTCGGAAAGGCGGGATATAAATTAATAATCTATATATATCTCCACATATGGCATGTTTCGTTTTTAAATTATAGTTACGCGCGTTCAGCACGTGTTGGCACAAAAGTCAATAACTCATCTTTTATTTTAATCCGATTTAAACCAGTTTTTATAATATAAAGTTATAAAGAGATGATAATTTTTTCAGTATATGGTTAATTTTGATACAAATTATTATCAGAATTTGTTTATTCAAAATTTAAGCTACAAATAAGAATTTTTTGAAACAATACTACAAATGCATTGCATTAAAAATTATATTTATTAAAAAATTCACGATTTTCTATTTTCCTCTAAAATAAGGGGGGATTTTACTGCCCACTGTATACTTGTGATACTGTATACACTGTACATACTGTATACACTGTACATACTGTATACACTTGTGATACAATGACTACAATGAATTGGAAAATAGTTTAATAATAATAAATAAAAGTTAAATAAACTTTTATTACTTTTAGATTACTTTATAAAAAATTAGCATTAAATATATTAAAAAAGTGCCCAACAAAGTGTTTGTAATGATCGGTAATGAAAAACAAAAAATAAGGTACGCCTGGAAATCGATAATGAATTTGCAGATTAACTATTTACTAATTATTAAGCAAATGATAATAAATTAAAATACAATTAATTATATAGTTGTAGTTTAAAGACCTCTATACTGTGTATTAAAAAATAAAATGCAAATCAAAAAATGATTTGGCATTTATTAGATTATATTAGTTTACAAAATAATGATTAGTCTCTCATTTGAATTTTGGAAAACGTCGTAAAGTTATATAATGTTAAATCAGTCGAAAAGTTCCCCTTCAGACCCTGTTTTACTTAATGTTAATACTCTTACTCATTGTGAATCACAAGACAGTGCTATTGACACAGATTTCGATAATTACAATACAATAACTAGTATTGAAGTGATTCCAAAGCTTGAAAACTATTTAAAAGATTCTGACATTAATTTTAAACAGAGACCAACTGTAGAATTATTACACTTGTCATCAATTGAGAACAACTCTGAAGTAAGAAATTTTTTATTTAAATTTGAAAAAGTTGTTTAGAATTATAAAGAATTATTAATGTTGTCCATAAGCTCAGGCTGAGCCTAAGCTCCAGGCTCGGCTCGAGGGTAATTTTTGAGCATGAGGCTTAGGCTCAGGCTCTGAGGTTTTCGAGCCTAGTCTCGCCAGGCTCAGGCTTAGGCTCGAGGCCAATACTTTTGAGTCTGAAGATCCTGTATTCTAAACTTTCCTTGAATTTACAGAACTTAATATTTTGAATTATTTGAGTTTCTTATTCAATATAACTGTATAATTTATAATACCTGTTACAATACCTTTGTTAATTTTTGATTATTAATTACATCTTGTATATTGATAGTTTTTATATGTTACTTTTATATATTAAAACATTTTTTATAAGTTTATTTATATAATCACCTTCGTAACCATATTAGAGCCACAGCCGTAGCCAGCTATGGGCAAAGGGGGCCCAGGCCCCCCCCCCCAAGAATTTTCAGGCATTTAAGTGTAGATCTATAGCAATTTTAAAAAATTATCAAATCTTAGAATTTTTCTATGTCTGGCCCCCAAGCAAAAATTTCTGGCTACGGCACTGATTAGGGCATTAGGGGATATAGTAGGGCAACAGTAACGATAATAGTATAACAGTAGTATAACATCGGGCGGGCCGGGCTGAGGCTGAAAAAATTGCTTGACGGTCCAGGCAGAAGACTTTAGGCTTATGAAAGCGAGGCTATAGTCCCACACAATTTTTCCTGAATCTTTCATAGGTATGTAGCATTTTGAATAAATTTTCATATATTTTTAACCAGTTGTCCCACCCTAACAAAAATTTATTGGTACCCATATCTATTTGTTTGGGGGCTAGTTTATAAGTGTCACTTATTTTGAGTTATCTGGGGCCACTTAAATAGCAATTTCTCAGATTCAGAACTTCCCCTCACATAAGATATCCTCGAGTGTCAACTTGAGGGACTGTTCTCTGGTACGGCTGTAATTGTTAGATTTATACGCTTAGGGGTGATACACATAGTATGTACGCAGTCATGGGGAGGGAGGGTCAAACTAATTTTTAAAATGCGTATGCGTCCATAGAGATAACATAAGCACGTACGCTAACAGGGAGGGGTAGGGGTCTGAAAACAGCCCAAAACTGCGTACGTACTATGTGCATCACCCCTTACAGGATCCAGGCTAAGGCTGAGGCTTGGAGTTTTCGAGAGCCTATGCTCTTTAATTTCAACCCAGGCTCAGGCTCGGAATTTTCGAGCCTATGTACAGCATTATGAATTATATTTTATTTTAAAGCCTAAAAACTTAGATCAAAGTAAAAATAAAGAAAATGAAGAAAATATCAGAAATGATGAGAAGCATAAGTTTGGACTGTTTTCTATGGTTTATGTAAGCCTTAAGAATAATTTATCCTAAAATTTAACAAAAGGTCTTAACTAAAAAATGAACTCAAAGGTTCCAACTTTTATGAACTTATTGGGTACTGTTCTTTATCTAAGAATGGGTTGGATGGCTGGCGAGTCAGGAATAAGTGATTATCAATTTAATTAAAAATTTCATTCAATGCTAAAAGAATTGCTTAATTACTGTATATTCAAAACTACCAAAACATGCATTCATTTTATGGCTTTTGATTATTTTTTAAGGTTTTAAAACATTAAAAAAATTTCTCAATAGTTTTAGGAGTTATTCAAGTATTGATTGGAACTGTTATTCTTTGTGTTACTGTATTATCACTGACTGCTATCTGTACTAATGGGGAGGTCGGTTCAGGAGGTTTTTATTTTATGATATCTAGAAGTTTAGGTCCAGAAACAGGTGCGATGTTTGGTATCATCTATTTCTTAACTAATGCTATATCGGTTTCATTCAGTATTATTGGCTTAACTCAAGAAATCAGTTATATTTTACAGGTTTTAGTTTTCAATTATTTTATTTAAGACTAAAATCAATTAACAATACATTAATGCATTCTATTTTATTAAATTTACTTTTCATTAAGACAATGACTGCTGGAATTTTAGAGCACCCGACAGGAGTTAATGACCAGAGAATTATTGGACTCATTTGCTTATTAATTGTTTCTATTATTCCATTCATAAGTTTAGAATTTGAGGCAAAGGTATTATTAATTGTAAAATTTTAGCAGAACTTTTGATTTTCTGATGATTATTCTTATTTCTCATGACATACACTCAACAGTTTTTATAATTTGTTTGTTTTATACTAATGATAATATTTTAAATGTCTTGAATACGTTTGTTTTTCATCAGCCAATTCCCTAATGAGAGGGGATCTCACCGAAGCCCCTGTCAGCCAGTGAGATTTTTACAGTGTGTAGGTGTAGGTGCAGTCGGGCCGTAGGGATGTTTAAAAAGCACTGAATATGTAGCCAACATATAGCATAGAAAATAGTCACTCTTAGGATTCGAACTCAGACCTTTCGATCCGGAGTCGAAGCCATAGAGTGTTGCGCCACTCCTTCCCTATTATATGTCTTGAATACAATATTTAATACCATAGAAATGTCAGTTAAAATATTCACCATATGTATAAATATAAGTTAGGGCATTTTTTAAATTTTAAGCTGTCATATATAGAATAGGATACAGAAAAATGAATTAGGTTTACATTAATTACTAAAATGTATTTAAATTTTTAGAGTCAATGGTTTTTGTTCGGGATAGTAATACTATCTTTATTAGACTTTTTTATTGGTGAATTACTGCCACCAAATGATTACCAGAGATCTCATGGGTTTGTTGGTTGGAATCAGAGTGTGTTCACTCAAAATCTTTTGCCACATTACGATGGAAATAACTTTTTTGGGGTCTTTTCTATTTACACGTCTTCAATAGCAGGAGATTTTACCGGAGCCACAATGTCTTCAACACTTAAAAACCGTAAATTTAACCAAAAAAATCTTATTTAAAGTCTTATACCATTTTTTCTCTTTTAAAATATTTCAATTGGAGACAAATATTCTCTATATTCTCCAAAATATTAATATCTATTTACTAGAGTTGCGGTTATTTTAAATTTTAGAAATTGTTTTAATCTAATTGACAATAATTTTATTTTTTATAAATTTAAAAGATTTTAAGTCACTATTAATTTTATATATATTTTGTATGGTTTATAAAGTCTCGAAATTGTTTAATTTAATTAATAATGATTTCATATGACATATGATTTATTTTTGACAAACTTTTTTAATTATAGTTAAAATATTTTGAAATTTCGTCAATTAAAGTGTTACCAAATTATTTATCCAATCTTTTGAATAACTTCTGATTCAAAGCAAGCGTATCGATACCTAAGGGATCATTTCTGGCAATATTGAGTTCCTCTGCCATTTATATAATGCAAATCATATTCTTTGGTTCGACTGTTGTTCGTTATGCGTCCGGAAATATATCTGACCTCAAGTTTAATAACTATACGTGTGTTCAGAATCAAGAATGTAATTATGGACTAATTAATGATCAGTTTGTAATGTCAATGACTTCTGCCTTAACTAAATTCGGTGACAAAACATCGTATATTGAGCCCATTTTCACCGCCGGACTTATATGTCAATCAATATCATCAGCGATGTGTTCATTCATCGCCGCCCCAAGAATTTTACAGGTATTTCGTTATAAACACTTAATATTACCCCTAATTTTCTGAATATAAGGAGTCGTTTATCTGATTAAAGAGTTCAAATTCGCGGAATATAAAGCTTGCGTTTTATCAATGTTTTGTATATTTAGGAATATAAATGCGTTTAAAGCTTAGACAAATATGATTTTTATACAATGCTCTCATAAATCAGTTGAATTATTTTGTTTTTTTATTAATTAAGTTTACTTCAATTAAATATTAAACAAATTAAATAAAAGATATGCGTCGAAATCGGTAATTATCATAAAAGTAATGGGAAAATGTTAACTGAGTGTTAAAAAAGCTGCAAATTTCAAAAACATATTCAATTTTGTTTAAAGATCTGAAAAAGTTATCAAACATTTAGATACAAAAACAAATTATGAAATGTTAGACTTATTGGGGTTCAAACTGATTTCGAGAACTCAATTCCCCTCTTCATTATCCAAATCAATGTCTAATTTACGCTCAATTTCTTGGTTTAAATCAATTTTAATAACTTTTCTGATGTCTTCAAAATCAATTTTTTCAATTTTGACGAAAGAATTTTTTATATTATTTCTCAATTTCTGTGAAATACTTTATCATTAAAAGTTATGACACATTTTGTTTCTACTATACAATCAATTATACACTTATTATGTACTAAAATAATCACCTTTTCGACTAATATTCAAAGCATTGGCACCGGAATTAACTTTCTCTTTAGCATTACAGCTATGATTGTCTTCAATCTTAAGCTCAAAAATGGGATAAATTGTGTTTTATTCAAACCAATCGATAAATTCAAATCAAATCACAATTGAGTGCCAATAGTCTTGACTTCCAATTAAGTCCTGTTTTCAATCGCTTTATTTTCTCCAAACCTTGTTTTCTGTTAAATGAGTACTCGTTAGAGCAGAGATTCGAAGTCGAAATTGACTCAAACAGAAGAATAATTTTTTTAAACAATTGCTTCGATTTTATTTGAGTCTAAAGATTATAAAGTAATTGATAGTCTCTTTGACCCATTGGTGAGACCAATGGTAATGCAGTCAAACACTTCCATTGTTTTATTAAAACCATTTCTCTGTTCATCAATTGATTTGTATTTCTGTCTTTTTCTTTGGAATCTTTAGCTGAGCTGTCTTTGGCTCAAAATAGTTAAATAACTTTTTGTATTTATTTTTAAAATTAAGAATTTTTGTATCTTTTGCCAAAAGAACTTAATGAATAGCATACGTATAGATAGGGTTATAAGTCAGTTACCCCAGAGTTACCCCATTATAACATTGTGTAAAACTAAATAACTTAAGCACTTTTGTTCTTAAGTATAGTATAGAATTAGTGGGAATTTTAATGATTTTCATTAAGTTTAGTCAAAGTGTGTTTGTTATAAAAACTTCAAATTGCAGATTAGGGTTTAAATAAATAGAGTTTTAAAGTGCAGCTTATTTTATGACCTGTATCAGTCATTTTCAATTTAGGAATTTAAATACCTTAAAAGGTGTGCACATTTTGTCCATTGATAACAATATTCTGGTTTTCATTTCTATATACGTTTCCATTTCTGTCAATATTTCTCATATTAAAGCAATTGTTGAGTTGTAAAGAATTCTTTGAAACTCTTTAACACTCGTGAGATTGAGTTAACGTAAGTATTGGCTGATATTCATTAAAGAGCTCTCTTGTTCGTCAACATTAATGTTTGCTTTTGTTGGACAATTATTTCTGGGAATGGAATACAATTTTGAGGATTTCAATGGAGAAGTTGTGTCCCACAAATGCATTTCATTGTTTTATATGTGGGGATCAAAAATAGAAAATCAAGGTTTAAATGAATATACAAACGAATAATTATTATCAAAATTTTCAAATTTCCAATAATCAAACCCGAAATCTCTTTTATAATCCTGAAATTAAACGACTCTCACAAAAATTGAAAATTTCACCCCATATACTAGGGATGGACTTTCGGGACACACTATAGTTATCATTAAAAATGTTTAGAAAATTATTAAAATAAAATTTAATCTAAAACTTGATTTATTATAAACATATAATTTTTATGCAAATCCTAGTCTTTAGGTAGAGATAAATTACTTCCATTCATAATATGGTTCTCAAAAGGTGTTGGTAAACATGATGACCCGCGAAGAGGTTATGTCTTGACTTTCATAATCGCTTTAGCATTCATAGCAATCGCAGACTTTGATATAATCGCGAATATAATATCCAACTGTTATCTGAGTTCCTGGTCTTTGGTGAATATCTCATGTTTTCATTCGGATTATGTCTCGTCTTCGAGTTGGAGACCGAAATTCAAATATTTTAATAAATGGATTAGTCTTTTATGCGGTTTCATATGTTTTATATTAATGTTTTATTTCGATTGGATTTCATCCGTTTGTTTGTGCGCTATTATGACAACCGTTTGGACTGTCATTTATTGGTATAAACCGGGTATTAATTTCATAAAACTTTAATTCTATAGAATTTATGAATATTTAAACATTTTTTAATCAAAAATTCTTTAATATTTTCAAACTCTTCTAATTAGAAGTCAATTGGGGACAGACTTCTGATTCACAATTGCATAAAACGGTACTTTCGGGCGCTTATAAACTGAATCTAATGACAGATCACGTTAAATGCTATCGACCATCGATTCTATTACTATCCGGTGTTCCCAATAATCGCATGCATTTGATATCTTTTGCAAACCAGATCACAAAACACAGAGGAATGTTAATCGTTGGCGATATCGCTAATAATAATAACTTATTTTATGAAATGAGATCCAAAACTATTAAAGTATGGAATTATTGGCTCAACAAACAGAAAATCAAATGCTTTTATAAACTGATTAATGCTAATACACTTAGTGAGGGCTCGAATATGTTAATACAGGTCTGAATTGCTTTTCACTATTTATGTATATTAAGTGAGAATAAATGTTAACTAAAATATTGATTGAAAAGTAAATTCCTTATAAAGAATTCTTATCAATAACTTTGACAAAAACTGTAATTAAATCTCATTAACTAATCCGCAAAACTATATCTATATTAACAGTGCAGTGGTTTAGGCTCTAAACTCGGTCCCGATATAGTGATGATTGGATTCAAAGAAAAGTGGAAGCAATGCTATTATCAGGAAGTGATTGATTATATAAATGTTATTCAGTAAGAATTTTAGCTTACATTTTATAGAATCCTATTATTATTTTAGCTAAAAATTGATTTAAATGTTAATATTTCAGTTTTGCGCTCCAGATGCAGAAGTCGTTTATTATTTATAGGCAACAATTCATTAAAGATAATGATAATAATAATAATAATAATATTTTAAACGAGGAAAATTTGTTTTCGACAAGTTTTAGGAATAGATTTCAAACAATTGGTTGTTTTAAAGGTTTAGATGCGATTCCAGCTGTAAATCAATTACAGTTTATAGACATTTACTGGCTTTGGGATGACGGAGGGCTCACTTTATTAATACCTTTTATACTCTCCAAAAGAAATCAATGGAAAAAATGTAAATTAAGAATATTTACAATTGAAGACCAACAGAATGATGTGATTATAACTAAGAAAAAGTAATAAATATTTAATTCATTTTTTTATATTAAAGTATTTTATATTTTTGGATAATTTACTAATTTTTAAACTTATTCTCAAGTCTTTCAGAACTATTGGTTAAGTTTCGTATACCTTATTATGATTTAATAGTTTTAAAACTTCCCGAAAGACCTAAATATAGAAGGTTTGCAAATATTTTTATAGTTGTTCTCAATTTATTTCATTTCAAAGCTATTTATATGACATCTTTTAATACTAAAGTATTGATGACTTCATTCATAACCAACATATAAAATCTCGATTCGATGAAAACGATTTGACACGATTTGATTCAGAGGTTCGTCGACATTAAAAATTAATTTCATTTTAGCTGAAAGTTATTCTGAGTAATAAAAGTTAACCAGAATTTTATTAAACTTATAATTCTGTTTATAGACTAATAAATATCTCGCGATTCGAGAGCTTTTAGAAGAGTATTCAATGAATTCGTCGTTAATAGTAATGTAATTGAATTTCATTTTATTAAATCTTTTAAATCAAAGTTTTATTATTGACTGAAATGATTTGTGTTTAGGACTCTTCCTATTCCTCGAAAAGACTCATTGTCTGCAAATCTATTCATCTTATGGTTAGATCTGTTATCCGCACAAATCAACCAATTTTTGTTCATTCGCGGAAATCAAACAAATGTTTTAACTTTTTATTGCGATTAAATTCGTGACTAATATATAACTTTTTGAGCTTTTAAAATGTTTTTAAAATTTTTAAGCAAATAAGTGACAATAACATAATCAGTACAGTATACGTATAAATGGATATCCACACAAATAGCAATCACTTCAACTTAATAATGTAACATTTTATAACATTTTTAAAATAAATCTATTATAGTCTACAATTGTTTTGGTCATAGATTTTAAAAATAAAACTATTTTTTGTCCTCAAACAAGTGTTTTCAAAAAATACAATAATAATTATTTAAAATCCAAAAATCAAAAGCTTTTAAAAACACGAATTAGAGTCCCTTTAGTTAACTGCCAGACCAGACCTCCACCAAAATTAAATAAATTATTCCATAAAATATTTATTAATTAAAAAAATTTAATTGAAAAATAAAATTATATTGAAATCGATGTTCACTTAAGTAAACCATTTATTTAACTAATTATTTAACAATTTATATTTGAATTAAATTTGTTGAGTTATGTCACACTTTAATTCACTCATATATTTGATATATTTTATGCACAACTTTTTCAAACAAATTTTTTGAGTACTATTACATTATCAGAAGTACGATACGATTCCGGTATCTTTCCGATAGTGATGAAATTTTCACTCCCAAACCCATGGGATGGGATGGTATTGAGATTGGGGTTAATTTTCAAGTCTATCTTAAGTCATGAATATATCGAATATATGAGTGGATTACTTAACTTTGCATTCACTACAGTATTATATTAAAAAACCATAGAATAAAAATAACAGACATATACAGTAATAGACATATACAGTAATAGACATATATTTGAAAAGCAATTAAAGTTTAATCAAAGCCTTAATATAAAGTGATTTAAAAATCGAGTTTAGAAGTACTGAAAAAATTCAAAATTACTTTTATATATAATTGCAGTCAATATTTGAAACATATCTTAATTAAAGCAATGCATGAATACGTCAAACATTTAAGGATTAGTTAAACTTTTTTCTCATATTTTTTTGGTTCGCCCGAAATTGCTTTTGCTTTCAATGCCTTCAAAGCTTTCAATTCATGAATTAATTGCATTTTTCGAGCTTTGACTGCATTTCTTCTATTCGTCAATACTTTGAGATTATTTTCCAAGACTTGAATGCATTTCATACTAATAACGATTTTCTTACACTTCTTATTGATCTGAACTCGTCTTCGGTTGAGTTCATCTCTCATTCGCATTGAATCCCGAATCTGTTGATCGATGTCATCGTCTTTGGAATTACTTCTTAAGTAATTATCAATAAACTGGTGTAAACTTCGAGCAGAATTTTGTATTTCAATGGATTTGTTTTCATTGAAATCAAACAAACGGTTGATTTGTATGCTTTGCTCTGAAAGCCATTTACTAGTGTTGTGTCCACTCGTGTGCGTTGGCATTGATTTCATCTGATTCTCAATCTTCTGAAGACATTCGTCTATTCGTGGCTCAAATCCATATCCACTCAAATTCTTGCAAACCTTAGAGTCAACTGATTTTTGACTGATTTCTAACTCTCTCTGCAATTGTGTTCTCCTTTGAGACAAATATTTAATTAAATCCATAATTAGTTTGTATTTTAATCTAAAATCACAAATGAATACAATTGAATGAACTGCTAATCAAATGGCAAACAAACAAATCATAAAAATGTGTTTTACAGGCAATTAAAGCGTTTTTTATGTACTGTTTGTAATTATTTTACTATAAAAACACAGTTTTTTAAAGTTTGCTATAGTTTTACAGTCTTTTGATGTGTTCATAACTTTTTTCTAATAAGGGGTGATACACATAGTACGTATGCAGTTTTTGACAATTATTAGACCCCTACCCCCTCCCCTCCCTGTATGCTTTTGGACACTAATACCTATGTTAAGCATATAGGAATGTAAGAGTTTGAACGCTTTTGACTGACTCCCTCCCCCAAGACTGCGTACGTACTATGTGTATCACTCCTATACGATATGATATCAAAACTGTTTGATAAATGCATTAGTGATGAAAAAATTAATTGTTTATTAATAAAACTGAAGGAATATAACAGAATATTTTTAAATCCGATAAATTCTCTAAAATAAAATCAAAATAGAATTACAGCACATATACTGAAAGCGATTCATCAGGTTTTAGGTCATGAATTAATGTACAGTAAATATTATGAGAATATTCTTTAATCACATGAAATCGACAATTCTTTTCAAAAGTTGTGTTCAATTCATGTGCACTACAGTTATATCTAGCGATGAACAAGGCTCGAGCTTTTCAGGCTCAGTAGTGAGCCTGAGCTTGTGAGCCTGCTCATCACTAGTTATATCTATACAAATATAAAATAATTGAATGAAAGCTACATTTTTTGGTGGAGTTGTAGTAAATTTAAAAGATAAACTATTAAAAAAATTAAAAATTTAAACATAATAAAGGGCTCATTTACTAAATCATAAATTAATTTATTTAAATATAAAGATATTTAAGTGTGATTGCAATGGATATAAACAAACTAGAGTGCCTTTGAACTCCTACCTCCCAAAAAGTAAAACTTAGTGGAGTTGGAGTTTAAAATTTTCAAATTTTGGTACTCTAAACAAATATTTAAACGATTAAGTTTAAAGAATGCAGTTTTTCTAAACTATATTGGCTTAAAAATTATAAGCTTTGAAATTCATTTCAGATCATTTTAAGCGCTTCATAAATATTTTGATTATTGTTATTATAAGGATTCACCAGACCCCTTCACGTCAGGGGGGTGTGTAAGTCTGAAAAATTTTGAAATTCTAGGGGGGGATAAACTCGTCGGTTTTATGAGACAATTTTTTCGCAAAATCGATTTTGCTGCCAAAATTAATTCAAAAATTATTTCCAGCAGCTTTTTAAAATTAATTTTTTTCCACAAAAAACCATGATAGTGGGGTAAAACTCAGCGTTTATCTAAAGCAATTTTTTCACATTCCTAAATTAAGTGTATATTTATTTTATTAAATATATTTTGCGTTAAAAAGTTATATCTTGTCTTTCAAAAAAATTAATCTATAAAAAGTTCAAAAACGACAAATCTTAAGGAAAAAATTTAGGAAAAATCTTGGGGGTCCAGTTTTTCAACTTTTCAGGGGGTGTACACCCCCTCTGACGAACCCTGGTTATTATTATTTATTTTAAGTGCTTTGGCTAATTATTTTAATGCTAAAATTTATAGAAAAATTGCATTCGTTAAAAAAAATTCTTTAAAAATTCAATAATCTTAATTTTTCAGTTTAAACTCTCATTAAATTAAGTTTAGACTTAAAATTAGATTAATAGATAAGTTTTAACAAAATTAAAAGTTTTGTACAAATTTTTTTTGAAAGTTAGCAAACATTTACTTTATCAGGTACAGTATCACAAATTCTATCTACAGCGTTGATTGAGTTATACATACATAATATGAGTGAATTTTTAAAATGACAAGAAAACGACTAAACAATTTATTTTATTTCATTTCAATGCTTATAATGCAATATATGTGAGACGATACAGAAAAAGAATGTTCACAGCAAAACATACCAATAATATCAATATACAGATATTAATATGTATATTGATTTTATTGATATGCTTTACTCTGAACATCCTTTTTCTATATTGTCTCACATATATTAATAGTCCTGTTTATCCCTACACCACAGCCGTAACTAGGGGTGGGCAGGGGCGCTATAGCCCCCCAAAGATTTTTGGACAATTATGTGTAGGTCTGTAGCAATTTTTAAAAATTGCCATATTTTGGGGTTTTCCTATGTTTAACCCCCCAAGCTGAAAATCCTGGTTACGGCGCTGCCCTACACATTACTCAATGTTTTGGAATTTAACTTGAATTTGTTTGAGTGACTGTATAATAATAGGTTAAAAGATGAGATTTCAAAGATTAATGTTTTCTACATTTGTTACTTTTAATGCTATTATAATTTAAATTCTTTTATGCTTCAAATAAAGCAGTGGTTGTAATAAAAAAAAGTAATTTATTCTGCGAAAAGTGTTAAAGTATTTAAGTCTAGAGAATTGGTTTTCTTATTCCTTTTATTGATTAGAACTTGAAAAGACTTTTCTTTAATTGAGTTCATGAAATGGTCGGTTTAACACAATAATTCCTAAATCCATTTTCTGCTAACTTTTAACAATTGAGTTAGAAATGAAAGCATTTGATATAATCTGAGTGACATTTACAAAATGAGATATCCTTACAAACACTGATTGGATGTAAGGAATTGTGTCTCTTGTATATCGTGTTGCTTAAGCCCCAATTTTCTATTTCATTTTCAATCTTCAATTCGAACCTAAAATTGAAACAAACACTACTTGTATCGGATCGATTGATAGTTTAAGTTCCTGTTTGGCTGTATTTCAGATCATGAAATAGCATATACAGTATAAATGAACAAACCTTAACTTATTTAGATTTAGTTAATTTAATTATGATTTTTAACTTTAGACACATTCATAAAATTTATAAAAATTATTATAAATCACTATTTTTAAATTTTATTTTTAAATTTTATTTTTAAGTTTTATTTTTAAATTTTATTTTTAAATTTATTAATCGATTCTCACATTAGTTCATTACCAGACTCAAGGCTCAGGTTCAGTGGTTTTAAGACAGGCTCACGAGTCAGTAGGTTATGAGCATAGTCCGGAAAATCTAAGATTTTATTTTAAGTTTTGAGACATACCCTATACTTTTTTATCTACTAAAACAATGATTAATCAAACTTTTACTTATCTGATGTAAACTATTACACGCATAATAGAAAAATATATGCGGTGTATATACTTTGAACTTCTAGTTCATATAAAAACACTAATCAGTAAAAATTTTTAAATAAATGAGAGTTTAATTTATATGGGGTATGTCTCAAAACTTAAAATAAAATCTTAGATTTTCCGGACTATGGTCATTACTCATATCACGAGATTTAAAGGTAAATAAATACAAAAATAGTAATAAAAATGATTAAATATGAGTTTGAATGGCATTCATGTGAAGTGCAGAATTTCTGCTTTTGTACTTTGGTTCAGTTTCTGATGACTTGTTTTTTGAGCTGTTACAGCAAATTAAATGTTTCCTATTATAACCTCAGGGTTTACTTATGGAAAAATCCGGTAAATTTTTAATATTTTTTATAATAACAAATAAAGATATGTCATCAAAATTAATAATAAATTCATAAACTAATAAATATTAGAGCAAAACACGTTACAAAATCTAATCTGTTAATCGATCTATTATTCTATTATATTCTATTAAATTTCACAGATGTTGCAAAACTTTTTCAGTGAATATAATTATTACTCAAATAATAGAAATTAACTTAAATATATAATTTTTAACTACACAATATATGAATATTAATTATAGAGCACAACAACTTAAAAAATGTTTTGTGCTTAATATAGGGTGACCAAGTTTAAAGGAGTATAGGTCTGGACATTATCTGGACATCTTAAAAAACCAAAGCGGAGACCAAAGGATAATATTTTATAAATTATTATTTTGACAAAATATCAAAGGGGACAAAGAACTAAATTTTTTAAAAGTAGCCCAAAATCTTGACACTTGGTCAACCTAGCTTAATAGTAATAAAGTAATGTGAAAGAAAGTCCATATTTTTGTCGAACTGCAAATAATTTAGGCTAAATCTAAAATTGAGTGCTTGGATCCATTTGTTTTGGAGAAAATAAAAATGAATTTTTTTTTCAATAAAATAATTATAAACAGACAAAACACAAGTTTCATTCCAGTGAAGTCATATCTGGATTGGCCTAAACTTGGCCTAAACTAATTTGTTGTCTGAGGCGATGTTAAATTCAAGAATAAATATTTATTATTTATTTTTGTTCAGTTTGTGCCAAAATTATTGAATAATTTAATACAAAGAGAAAAATCTGTAATTAGAAAAACCGAAATATATTGAATATTTAGAAAAACTTATAATTAATAATTTGAATAAAGAGTAACAAAATATATAAAACAAACCGATAAAAGTGTTTTCTTATTAAAAGGTATTTCAAATACAGTGAATCCAAATATTGATTGAAAGGTATTAGTTTTGAAATAAAGCGCTTCTTTGAAACTGTTTTCATCCAAAATTTGATTACTTAAGTTTAATTCATCTAAACATTGACTCAAACGTGTGCTCTCATCATAAACCATACCATGTATTAAGCAATTGATTATTAATTTGATGATATTTAACACAGAATGAAAAAGATAATAATTAAAAAACATCTTAAACAATGACTTATCAATGCCAACAAAAACTCCATTGATTTCAACCATAAGACTCATTATAGTGTTAATTGAATCAAACAAATTGATCCAATATAATGATTGATCTAATTCTGTGATAATATTTCTTGCTTTGAGGTAAGACTTTCTTACGTTATGTATTAATTTTGAATCTCGTTTTTGAGATGTATTTGTGTTTATTTTTCTCATTTCTGCAATATTTTGTTGCAAATGTTCTGTTATTGACAGAGAAATTGCTGCGAATAAAACATATTTAATTAGCTGTCAGAGAATGATGAAAATCGATTTAGACATAAAAAAGCAAATACAGTAAAACCTCTAGAGTTGGTGTCAATAAGTGATCAACTAAGAGAGGTTTTACTGTATGCATAAATAAAATTACTCTAAAAATTTGTAAATAAAAATTTGAAAATTTTGAAATATTTTTACCCCAAGTTATTATAGGAATTCCTGATTCAACAATTGATTGATAGTACAAATAAAAGCAAATGAGTATAGAAATAATATTTAATTCGCCATATCTTAAAATTAAATAAATATTTAATATTTGAAAAGTTATTGCGATTGTAAATAATGTGTAAATAATAATCTTATTTCTAATAAGATTTAACGGATAGGTTTTCAAAACGGCAAATAGTTTTGAAGCTTTGAACTGATAATAACAGAAACTTAATGTGCAATAGATTTTATAAATATGTGTTTGAAGAATAATTAAATAGTATATTGTTATAAAACCAGAATTGTATAATTGGTCCAAAAGTGTATAGTGATCTGTGATTTTAAGAATATTTTCCAAATTGGTTATAATTATGATAAAGAAAGTAGTTATAAACCCAAATATATTTAGATATTTATTGACTACACATTCTTCTGAATTATTTAATTCCAAACCACCGAATGTTATGCCAAATAAGCGATAATACCATACAATTAATGTTATTAACAATGAATTATTTTTATTAGTTTTAATAAATGAATTCATTTTGATAACGAAATTAAGATAAATATTTCAGTCAATTTTTAGCTTATATTCAATTTATTTTAAAAACTCTATAACTTTCTATTCTTTCTCAACAAATTATATTTAAGACTTATTATGCATTTTTATACTTGTTTTCGATATAACAGACTTCGATATATTAAATATGAATTTGAATAAATAGCTTTATGTTTAGTGATTTTTATTATACAAATAATTAATTGAATAGCATATTAGATGTTTTTGAAACGCTTTCAATTGTATGGACATATAAAAGAATTATAGATTTCTATTTAATATATTGTATGGAATTGTATTACTTATAAAGATTTACACATTTTATATTCAAATTCATAATAACAATAATAACAAAAGCATTAAAAATAGCCAAATAAATAGTGGTGGTCAGAGGGGTATAGGTAAGGTGTACCCCCTCCCTGGAGAATCCAAAAACTAGACCCCCACTCATGAAAAGTTGAGTAGAAGTATAAAAGTAAATATCAAAAGTGCACAATAATAGATCTTATTTTTCTATTTTAATTTATTAAAAATTTGGTGCGAAAATGTATTTTTCAAAAAATATGGGTTTCCATGCTATCATGTTTTTTGAAAAATATCAATTAAAATATTTGGCGGCAATGTTTTTAGGAAAGGTTTTGGCACCAAAATCGAGTTTCTAATAAAATTGTCTACAAAATCAATGTGTTAGACCCCCTCCTGGCAGGTCGAACCTTGGCCATCTCTTAAACTAGCCCTTTGCTATTTATGTGTTGAGGAATAGAAGAATTTAAAAAAAGAATAGAAGATACCGATAGGTATTTGATAAAAGAAAATAAATTCTATTCAAACTTTATCAATGATTAATAGAAAGACTTTGTCATGTATTTTATTAATCTATATAACTATAAAAATCAAACATGTCAGTCTCTTTGTCTCCCCTCATTCTGTATTCTCAACATGCCTTTTGCGGCCCAAAGGTGGGCTGCGAGAGAAAATCAATCGTGAAAGAGAGATGGGCCGCAGGGGGTTTTCGTTCAGTTGTCATGATTGCTCAGAATTATGTCTTCAATTTAGAATAAATAATCACTAAAATGAATAGTTTATGAGAAAATATAAGCGGTTAAACTGTACGGTTCAGAAAGGGGTTATAATATATTCTCAGAGATTGTTATAAAAAAAATAGATTAGGTCTAGTCTCTAGAGTCTAGAAAGTACTCAAACACAAAATGATGATAGTCAGTATTCGTCAAACCCCTTCGAGTCAGGTGGGGGGGGGGGGGTGTAACATTGAAAACTTTTCAAATTCTAAAGGGGGTCTGTAAAACTCATCGGATTTGATAGAC
>JAQGCH010001060.1:0-17663 GCA_034699485.1 Nanhermannia elegantula | reverse complement strand
TATTGGTATTCATTCATTATTTAGCTGTGGTAATGGAATGGTATTGTATAAAATTTCAGTGGTATTGGAATGGTATTAAGATAGGTATTTTGTATTTTTTCGATCACTAGTGTATATCCAGCACTAGTACTTGCATTATACATATATTGGACTTTATATGGAAAGACCAATATTTTCTATTTTGTTTAAGTATTGTAATGAATTATTTAAGGCTGAATTTATTGCATTTTTATTATCAGTGTATAACCAAACACTATTCGTTAGTATGAATGCTATGTTTTGCTTAAACGGTAGAGCAAACAATTGATATGAAAAATTGAGTGCAATGAATAAAAAGATACGAATTACTAAAATTAATCCCAAGAAGTGCTTTTATATGCAATTTGACTTATAAATTGATAACTAATGGTATTAATTGCATTTTAAACATCAGAAAATAACTTATAATTGGATAAAATATATTTATCTGAATTTTTAGAATAAGTTTTTGCGCACCAGTTACTAATATCTTAATTGCTAATAACTGCTAACGTCCAAAATTGAAACCAATTTTTATTAAAAGATGTTAATTATTTCAGAATAGATTAAATTATTCTCCAATGAATATAAAATATATTTAGCATTTCGATAGAATTCATTCATTTGGGGTTAAACTGACGTTTCGAATGCAATGGACATAAATAATTTTTGCTCCCATTCATCGCTGAGGAAGTTTGATTTCCGAGATAAGGAAACCAAAAACTATCATTTAGTATAATAGAAACAATAGTTTCTATTTCTATTAATATTCTATTAACTTATGTTTATATATTTATGTCATTCATGTTTATGCCTTTTCGGGCTTTTATGTCCATTTAGAGCTATTATAATATTAAATGAAAACAGTGTAAACTTCAACTAATTTTTCAAAAATCTCATTTTTAATGAATTACTTTGAATGTAAATAAAACTGAAAAATATTTTTTCGAAAATTGAATTGAATTTAGATTTGTTTGAAAACTTTTCTATTAAGCAGAAGTGATAGAAAGTGATACATTATAATCTTGAGTTGGCTATTAACAGAGCACTGACTAATATGCCATAAGTCGTAAGGGGAGTAATCCATGCAAAGAGACATTATTATTACAACAATTATCATTATAATGAATATAATCAAACTAAAAGCGCAGGCGATTACGTGATTAAAGTATGAATTTTTTCAAATGAGGATTCAGTTAAAAAGAAATCGATACTTAACTGTTGGATTATCAGTTACTATCGAGAATCTGTAAAGTAAGGGGTTCCTGAAAACCTGCAAAATCTTTTTACATCTAAATGGGTTTTACAGCTAAAACATTAGAGTTAAATCATAATTAATAAATAAAGAAAACTTATCTTTCAAAGTAAAAGTATAGGCCTCATAAAAATCAAACCCGCTCCAGCGGCTACAGAAGAGTCATTCGGGTGTGGGCTGGTGCAGGAAAATTTACATTTAGAACCCGTAACAACGATTAATATAAATTTCATACCATTGAAATAATAAAAAGATTTGAGAAGTAAATTATCAAATGCTTAAACACATTCAGGTATAAACTTGTAAACCAAAGACTGGATTTGGTTCACTAGACTGACAATCACTAGACCGATAGTCATAGACCGACAAAAAATGAATGACCTTTTCCATTTTTCTCGTTTCTTAAGTCGGATTTGAGTGAGATTAGACTAGATTTATATGTAAATTTCGAATATATTAGAGATTTTTGTCTAAAACTAATGGTTTTTGAAAATTTTTGTATATTTGAAAACATTTTTATTTAAAAATTCAGTTGAAATCAAATGTCTAAAAAATTAGGTTTAGAAAAAAATTCTCTTACATATTTGGAATACTCGGTCTGAAGACTAGAATTCAGTACTTGTCGCTAAATTTTATATAAAATTTGTACCTCTCTTCCATTTGCATTATTATTATTTCTTTCTATGACTTGTGATTAAATACTAGTTTACTTAAATTGATGCCTTCAGTAATACATAAATTGAACTGAAGTCTCATATTTATAAACATTACTGAACATTTGGGGTTTGCGATTGTAAGCTTAATTAACATTTGAAAATCCCGTAAAAATCTAATCATTTTTAAAATAAAATTTAATTTAATTTTCTTTATTTTTAGAAATTTAAAATAAAATTATAAAAGGAATTAAACAAAGATATAATGAAACAAAGACAATAAAAACTGTTATATACAAAACTTTAGTGTTTTGAAAGTTACTGAATCAAAATAAGAATATTCGATGGATTGTGTGGGATCAGTGTGTAATTTGAAGCGTAACCAATTTTGATAATAACATATTACATAAAAATGAATTTGTCGTAATTTTATTCATCATTAATAAGTTATGAAAATGCAATTTTCAGAAGCATTTCATTCAATCAAATATTTCAATGATATTCAAAGGCATTCACGTTTAAAGTCTGTAAGTTTACTATTATTGCATTGAGAGTCAATTCAATCTTACTATTAATACTTCCATCAAATCAATTATACTTTAGAGATATGTTAATCAATAAATTTTTTAATTTTAAAATATAATTTAAAATTTAAGCGCATCTGTGTGTTTATTAATTCTAAATTTTTATTTATTTATGACAATACACTGTAAAGTCTCTCTCTCCCTCTCCCTCTGTCTGTCTGTCTGTCTGTCTGTCTGTCTGTCTCTGTGTGTCTCTCTGTCTCTCGTTTTTTCTTTCTTTTTTTAATAATTTAAACAATTTATTTTCAACCTGAATGCCCTTTACAGAACATTTATGTTTAACTTATTATCCCTTAGAATATAGCATAGTATTGGGCGTTGTGTGCATTTTATGATTATGATCGTGTTCTAATGTGATGGTAAAACTTTCGCTTTTTACTCTTATGATGATGTCGTTGTGCAGTACTTTGAAAGCCTTTGTAACTAATGTTAGTGACACACCCGCCTGTCTGTACCAAAAACGCCAAAAACAAGTGATTTTCTGCTCATCACTAATATCACTAATTCTTTACGCATGTCTTAGTGTCTCATTTATTCTAATTGTTAACTTTTAACTTTTTAGGACAAATTAGTTATTAAAATAATTTTGTTGATCTCAATCTAAATCTCTATCGAACTTATTATCTAAACTTTTATTTAAGTTTAAACTTTAAGAACCTGTATTTTGTTTGACTGAATGGTCAAATTCAAATACATTTATTTTTGCCAACAAATTAAAAGATAAAAAGTTTTTGATTTTTTTTGTGAAATGTGATTTTCGTTGGGTGTAAACTATGTTTGGATTTTGTTTGAGTGGTCACTAATGTTAAACTTGTACTAAAACATTATTAAAACATTTTGTTTAGATAAATAAACATTTTAACACCAGAAGTAAATCTTAAAACTTTGATAATACAAAATTCGTGAATGAAATTCAAAATAACGAATTAAAGTGCGATTTAAAGTAAATATTAAATATATATATAAATTCAAAAAATTGTTCTAAATATGGTTTATTTTAAATTTCAGTTCAAATTTTTTTCAAAAGAAGATATAATCTATAAGGAGTGAGATGTTGACAATGCGAAGGATCACCTGTCTATTTACTAATAACTACTCTAACCAATAAACACTATGAGTACTGTAAGTAATAATTGTCTTCAATTGCATTGATTACATACTGTACTGTATAAGAAAGCATATCCTTAAACACATAAATGTGAAGAAAATATAAATATAAAATACAGTATCTGACTATCGATTATTATTATATAAGCTCACAGAAAATGATCTCATAGCGAAACGATTCCGTAGTGATAATATTGCTAATGATTATTATGTAAATGCAATGAATGATTGTATTATACAAGAAATCGCGAATCACGTATTCGCCAACTCGTATGCATGAGTGAACTAAACTGAAGTACATTTAATTTCCTTTATGTCCATAAAATATACAACTTATCCGTTCACTATATGTATACATATTAAAGTCCTTTTATGTGCGCTTATTTTAATATTCATGAAATTTTGCAAAAGTATTGATAATTAACTCTCAGTTTTTATTACGTGCTGTCCGCTAACTATTCTTAGTTTTATTTCGTGGGGTTTGGGTTGGGTTTCACTATTGCGCATATTATATGTTACTTTTACCAATCAAACCAATGACCAAACTTATTGTGGTTATCAAACTATTCATCGAACAGTTTTATTTAACTATTCATATAGAGTGGGAGATTCACAAAACTAGAACAGACAGTTTCAACAGGGGAGAGAGGGCAGAGACAGACAGAGACTGAAACCATGCTGATGGAAAAGGTTAGATTGACTGAATAGATGTATTGGTAACCATTTAGCCATTTAGGACACACCCAAATACACTATTCAGTTCTGAGAGATGGGCTTATAGTCCTATTAATAATATAAGCACAGTTTGTACCTGCGAGGGTTCACTTCTGTGGTGATGTTTAGGTGATATACCTTCAGCTGCTCTCTCTATACTTATGTGCTTTTAAAGCTACAGTTTTTTTTCAAAAAACTAACAGTCAAGTTATCAGATTGTGTTTAAGTTTTACGCTTAAGTCATTGCTTTCCTTTCATTAGATGCTCAATAATAAAACTCTAATAAATAATAAAATTTTATTTACAGGTAATTGCATTTAAGTCTTATTCTTATTTATGTTGCTCTTATATTGTTAATAATTAAATAAGAAGATAATTTATATGACTATCTATATATTCAACTCTTTTAACTATTATGTATTAATTTATGTTAAATTCCCATTTAATTCATCTTTAGTGCTAAACATATCTTAAAATTCTTTGCATTAATAAACATTTTATGCTTTAGCGAAATAATAATTTTAAAAATCTTTGAGACCATTATCTTTCAATTTTAAATTGAATTAAATATCAGTTAAGAAGACATTAATAAGCTTTCCTCACCTTTGCCCGAGAATGTGAACATTTTTGTTGTATAGTATAAAATATCTAATCAATTAATAATTTGATCAATAAATTTTGATTAGATTGTATCACTGCTGTATCAGGATATCATACAGTAACCCAAAATAAGTTATAATATGAAATAGTGAAACAAACCCCACAGTAATTCTTGAACTTTTTATCAAAAAATAATCAAATGAGTATTTTTGATTATTTTTTAAGGTTTTTCTAACTTTGAATAAAACTTCATTTTTAATGGCATTGCTTAATGTATTGAAACCTATATTCGATAATTTATGTATTAAATGCAATCAATGATATATTTAGACAATTAATAAAACCTAAACAATGGCTTATCATTTAATTAGAGTATCGTTTTATCAAAAATGAGCATTTTTTCATAACTTAACTTATAGTTTTCATTATAGATTTATTAAATATCTCTATTGCAATCATCTATCGGATAATGTACTCATTTATTTCTTTACTTTAGCCAAAATTTTCATATTTTATGATCTGATAGTTCTCTGGATCGCAATTTTAGTCTCTAACTAAAATGCATTACACGTAAGATTAATGCAAAGCTTTATTATACAAAAACTGTACTAAAGTAATATCAAACTTAGAAATCAATATTTAATTGGCGTGACTGCATAAAAGTTTGGGATCAGTTTAGTTCATTAGCATTTAACCGTTTCCTTCTTAACCAATTTTAATCTTTTCAATTTATTTTTGAAAAATATGTTTAGACTATTACTATATTCTATAAACATTTCTATTTTTTCTTAATATATAGGAATTTTGTTTGAGAGTTAAATGATTGAATTTTTTAAATAGTTGATTTACTGAACATATTTTTTGTATTGAAATTAGCATTGCAAAATGCTAAATTTAGTGTCTTCAGAGAAAATTTTGTAAATTTTTCATAGTAGCTAGATTAACGAATAAAATAGTTCAAAAACTTTATCAATTGAATAAGGTGACCGAAATTAATCAAGAAACTGTCTTAACAATGATTTGAATTAGAGTAAGGAAGTGGAACCCACAAAAAACCGCAACCCGCGCAGGTTCTAACATGTGGTTACGGGGGTCGAATTTTTATTTAAACCCGAAAACCCCATATCCTGCAAAAGTCCGCATCACAGAGTTCACGCATTGTATGTTTCATAAGAACAGGTATCGAATTAAAACTCACTCAACGAGTTTAATCAAACAATGATCATATACTGTATATTTTTTGTAGTCTTTTGAATACAGAATAAGCCTAAACGTATGTCAAGAATTATTTCTAAGTTTTGTTGAAAATTTTAAGCTTAAATAAATACATTTCTTCTTTTGACTTATTGACTCGCATAAGTGATTTTTTCCCACTTTTGTGATCAATTCGTGTTCAGAATCATGTTAGGAGAAAAAGTTATTTAAAAAATTTTAGGCCAATAATTTTAAAGTTATTCAACTTTTATATTATAACTAGGGCTGTGAAAAATATGTGCGAAAATTAGCAAAATATGTACATTGATATGTCAATTTTTTTCTATGTTCATATGAAATAAAATTTATTAAGCTATAAAAAATAAACTATAGGGGAAAATCTCGATGTTTTTCTAAGATAATTTTTGAAGAATACGTCTTTGTGCCAAAATATTTTTAAAAAACATTTTTGCGCTAAAATATTTAATACATTTTTGCGCTAAAATATTTAATACATTTTTATTGAAAAATAGCACCTAAGATCAAAATTTTTTCATAAAATTTGAAAAACATCAAAGGGAGCACAAAGGTAACATTTTGCATGTAATTGAGAATCCAGATCGGGTTCAACTCCCACTTGGAAAAGTCTATATAAATGTATATAATATATTATAGAAACGTAATAATTTAGGCTACAATCAATTCATAATTGAATTAATAAAGTGCTTAACATAGTTTTATCAAATATTTTTCTATAAAACTTGATTTTCCACTTGATTTCCACAAAAAGAGATACATCAGAGAATGATATTAACGAAGAATTAGTGATTTTATTTCAAGTGAACCTATTTTCTCTCTTAATCTCCATTCACATAGATTAGTATGCCTTTAGCTAATTGTTTGTTAGTAAAATTCTCTAAGTATGTATGTTTTCATAAAAAAGTGAAAATATATATGTATTTTCAATATTGCCTGAAATATGTATTTATATGTAAATTGAATGTTAGCTCATTTAAAAGCTTATTTAATGATTCGGATAGATTTTTTAGTTTCAAAGTGATTTGAGGAAGGAATTGAGATATGTATTTACATGCAATTCACTACCCTAATTATAACCAATGACACTCAATATATCATATTATTTATGTGTGAATGAATACATTGAAATGAATCATAACATTGAAATCGAATAAATCCAAAGTTATTGGCCCTAAAATTTTATAATAAGTTTTAGCGAAATTGGCGATTTACAGTTCGTAACCACTCCTTGTTAGTATTTTGCAACACTAGTTATAATTCAGGTTCTGATTTAGAGGTTAAAATAAATTTTTGATAAGACTGTATTTAAGTGACCAGTTCTTTATTTTAGGCTTAATTATATGACAGAAATTTACTTCACTAGATATTACCTTTCATTAATTTAAATTCATAAAAAGTTTTACTGCAATACATAACTGCCATACAATAAAGCCAAAAATCAAGTACTGACCACTTAATTGAAATATTACCAAAAATTTATTTTGACCGCTAAATCAGAACCTGAATTATAATCTAAAAGGTAATGCATGTAATTCCAAAACTTGACACAAAATATGAAATGGATATTTTTCACACATTTTTCAATACTCACATTTAGATACAGATTACGAGGATATTAGGAGAAACCATTTTATTATTTATTTCAGTTTTTAAAGGAATGCTTTTTCTGATTTTGCTGCTTTAAGTAATTTATGTGTTATTAACGGATCACCCAAACTGTGGTGAATCTAACTGAGGCAAACATATTTCGAAAAACTACGACCCAAAGCCGGAATACCTAAAAAAGCGGACCCGCCATTATTTAAAGTTTAAAATTCATGCATTTTACATAAATATTCATAAGCCAAGCATATAAACCTTAAAAAGTGAAACTGATAAATATGTCATTTTATTTTTACTAAATTAAATTATCTACAGCAGGAGTGCAGAACTCGTTTAGTCCGCGGATCAAATTTTCTTAATTGTAATTACCGTCGGACCAGATTTATTAGGCAGCGAACATTAATTACGTTACGCAAAAATGGAATATTTTTTACCCCCACCCTCCCCATGTAACGCATTGGTTACACTTAGCTTTGACCCAAACCCTCCCCCTATGGTGAACGTTACATTATTTTATCAATTCATTTCACTAAAATTAATTTATTTTTCAACAATTTTTCTATTTTTTTGTTTCAAATAAGCTGATAAATAATGTAACGTTACAATGCTGTTCATACCTACCCTCTTCATGTAAAGCTTTGGTAGCAAATGCCTCAGACCCCTACGAACCCCTTTTTGCGTAATTCATTGAACTAAAAAGCTGTTCGCATAAATATGTACTGTCAAACATAATCAAATCTTAGCAAAAACAAATCGCAAATTATTGTAACTTTTAGGTCTCAGCTCAATCAATCAAATCTATAACATCTTTTTCTTCAAATTTTAAGATTTCGAACCAAATCATTATTAAAACTAAAATGATTTGATGGACCATCGAAAATGTTGTTACGGATCGCGGACCACCAGTTCTGTACCTCTGATCTACAGTATAAACCAGTGGTTCCCATAGATTTTTTTGGCTACCCACAAAATTTTTAAAAAAGTCTTCGCGACCCATAAACTAAAATATTAATTAAACCTATAAAATTTTATTGAATTAAATTAATGTAAATGTTTTTTACAGCTACTTTTGTTAATATCAGGTACTGTTTAGTACCTTAAACATAAAGTTCCCATAGCAACGTGATAAAATACTTTATTTTAATACATTGCATATGACTAGAAACAAAAACAGGTAAGAATTCTTCAATTGAAACATTGATTTGAAGAATGTTTGAATGTTGCTATGGGTACTTTTTCTTTATATATCTTTACAATACTATTTAAAACTGTTAAATCTATACTCAACCCAAGCAGTCATTTTTAGATAAAATATAGAAAATTTATAGGCATTTAGTATGTAATTCAGCAAATTTGGACAAATTTAATGAAAACTTTACATAAAATTAGCGTAAAAACTATATGTAAATTTTATGTAAAGTATAAAAATAACAAAAAATAGATGAATTTTATATACTTTTCTTAACCAAACAATCAGCGCTTTCTAACCTTTCAACAAATCTAAACTTTTTAAATAAAATAAAAAATACAATTAATAGATAGATTCACAATTCATGTAAAAACTATGTAAACTATGGCTCTCATGGTTGCAAATGTTGTGTTTCGTATTCAAATGCTCTGTTCGTATTGAGAATCAAAACGACTATTATTTTGATATCAATATATTAATTGTCTGTCTCAACAGGAAAGCTGGCTGGATGGCTATGTGGTCTAAGCACTGGCTCATTATTGAGTCAAAAGTTCACACAATTCAATGAGTGGTTGTGGGTTCGAGTCTAACTGTATGCCAAAAAAGTTTTCCAAGGCTAGCATAGACTAAGCGGACCAACTTAGGGTACTTTAGTACTCTTAACAGGGCTGCAGATTAGCTGGAGATATTTCAGTGTTTCACAGTGAATGTGATTCACACTATCCTAATCTGGCATAAACCGCCTTAATACCTATGAGTCGGAAAGGCGGGATATAAATGAATAATCTATATGTCTCAACAGGAAAGACCATTTTCTATAAACTAAAATTGGGTGAAATCCTGACCACTATTCTTACCATTGTTTTGTATTTTTTTTATTATCAAATAATAATATTAATTATATATTAATTTAATTAATGGTAGGCTTTAATGTCGAGTATAAGAATATTAGTTCACAATTTGAGAGTTCGGCGGTTATGTCAAACAGTCCTCTTTGGAGGCATTACTTCCTAAATACTAAAGGATTGATATTTGTTTTCGACAGCAATGATAGGAAACACAATTTTAATCTTTACATCATTTTTATGCTATTAATAAAACTTTTTTTGCAATATATTTGTCTGGGATTTATCAAAAAATATGTTTTATAACTAAATTTTCGTAAAATATCTAAAAGATTATAAAACTTTAGTAAATAAATTTCAATATTAACAGTGGATTCCTTAAGTTTTTCAAAATGACAGTATCATCAATACAACACAATTTTTTAGCAAAAATTTTTAAACCATAGTCGGATATTAACAAAACTTAGTTTTTGTTCACCAACGAGTTGCTGAAATCGGGATCAGCAATGAGTTGTTTAAAATAGGGATCTGACTGCATTGTATGTTCTATAATTGGGTATTTTTTATATTCTAAGGGTTAATATAATAAAATTATGGGTTGCGAAGCATATAAAGAATTAGGGCTGTTTTTCGGAATGTCCGACACCAGGTTTAATGAGACAGCATGCATGACAGTGAGACATTGCTTAGCGTTCTGGTCAACCTAACCTAACTAAACTGAATTTAATATGTTAATAGTTTTGATTAGTATTAATTTAGTTAGGTTAGGTTGGCCAGAACGAGCACGGTAGCGTGCTAAGCAATGTCTTACTGTCATACATGCGGTCTCATTACCCCTAGTTTCGGACATTCCGAAGAACAACCAAAATTAGTATGCAATTAAATTGAATTATCCGAAAATAAATGCTGCAAAATAAGAGTAATTCCTCACCATTACACTAAAATCTGATGAGAAATGAAACAGGTGGACTGCGACATCATTCAATCCTCAAATCTTCTCTCGACCCATCTTTTAAGAACTTCTGGTGTAAACTAATGAATATTATTAAATATGTTTCACTCGATAAATGAGAACAGGAAATAATTTAAACCATATGTGAGAGACGATAATCCGTTCATAAATTCATAATTAAAGGAATGTTCTTTAAATATAAATTAAAGGATAATTCAAATATAATTCTATTCATAATTTTAATCATCAGCTGCTTTGCAAACATCGTCTTACAATTGAGTCTTCAATAGTATAAATAGCTTTAATTAATTCACAATTAATTCTGTATTTAATTCACTTTAAATATGAATTTATTTTTGAGTAATCGTTTAATAAACTGTACTTTAAATTTCATCATTTACAACGTCATATTTACTCTTCTTTACTCAATTTGGCTCAATATGACTCAATTTTTACTAATATTTTAAATTAAATTCAGTTTTGTTATAAAAATTAATTATTTAAGTAATTCAGGCTTCAGATCGGCAATAAATGGCTTCAGAAAAAGACAAATTACAAATATCGTAAAACAAATGTCTTTACCCTATTTGGTAAGACATTTTCATTATATAAATTCTATAAATTTTAATAAATTAAAAAACATTCCCAAAAAGCTCAGGATTTTATTTAAAAAGGGGTGGATTAGAGAAAAGAATCTGAATCTGAATCCCATTTATTTATTTATATTTAGGCACTCAAACAGTTTTGTAGATGTTTAAGCTTAAAATACTTTAAATAAAAAATGAATGCAAATACCTTTTCAATTATGCGAATAATTCCATAGAAATATTCAAAATATGTTCTTATCTCTTATTTTTGGCATTTAAATTAAAAACTTAAGTTTATGGGATTGGGAATGGGATCAGAAAGGGTTTCAAATTTTAACTTTCGATTGAATTGGGACTCAAACTGTGAATTCTCTTCTCTGTTGTCGACTGATCCTCGAGATTGGACAAATGGTTATCACATGGAAATATACAGAAGACTTTACGACATAATAAGGACGAAGAGATAATGGTTTAAAAACCTTTTTATTACTTTTCTATTGCTAAGTAACTAATTAACTAATTAAACTTTAATAATTATTGATAATTGAATTCATGAATTGTTCCTAACTCTTATTTTCTTTCTATAGATTTGATTTTCTTAGATTTCAAACAACTATTTTAAGCCAAATATAGTTTTATAGACTATTGCATAAAGAATTAAATGAATAATAAAATGTTATATACTCTTAGAATGAGTACGATTTGTGTTGAAAACCTTTCTCTTGTTGTCCACTGTGCCACTTGAGATCAGTGGACAACAGGATAATGGCGTTCAGCGCATTTCGGCGACGGATTTTTCGAATTTATTCTACTTTGCAATTATAATAATGATATCATGTTATTGCAAAATTATCATCCACTCAATCAAGAGAAAGGATTCCATCCGAATGAACAAAGGAATGGAAGCGCAACATAAATAAGCTATAGTTAAAAACAGTACCGTACCCACAAATTTTTAGTTGGGGGCCAGCAATAGAGAAAAATCTCACTTTTTTCTTTCTACAGGAGGCCTACACTTAATAAATTAAAAATTGTTGGGGGCCCCCTTTTTCCCATAGCTGAGTACGGCACTGGTTAAAATAAAGTAAGGATAACAGACGCCAACAACACAGTTAATTAACCTAATATTCTCCACTTAGGTTAGGTTTATCATTTTCGTAAGCGGCGGTAGCCTTCAATGGGAAACTTATGTAAATTACAAAAAACACTAATTGGGTATAAAGTAATACTATTTGCGCACATATTAATGTATATACAAAGACATTAAAGTTTTCGGTTTGAAAGAAAAGTAGAAATCGGCGGTTAATTTCGGCGTCAAATTTGCTGAATAATAGTTCGGGATCTAAACGGATACAAACAATCAATAAAAATTAAGTGTTTAATAGGAGCACAACAAAAATTCTTTAAAAACATGAATTTCCGGTTTTTCGGGTTCAAGCCAACAACACAGACCCTTGTCTGGCCGTTTTTTCGACGTTTACCGACTAACGCCGAAAACGTTAACGTTATGTCTATTTTGTGCTTTTTCAGATTCTAATTTTGAATTTATTTGAGTTTAAGTTTTAAACTTTAACTTAAATTTAGATTAATTTAAGTTAAAATTTTGAAAAAATTAAGTGAATTTGAGTTTGAGTTTTCTTTAAAAAAAAATTTTTTTGATTTTGAGTTAAAGTTCTTAAAAATTCAAATGATTTGAGCTTAAGTTTTCTGAGTTTAAGTTTCTGAGTTTCTCAGACAAAATATATATTTTTAATGCAATATATTATATTTTATAAAAATTTTTATGTTTAATTTGGTATACAGACACTGTTGCCAAGTACATCTATATAATTAAATAGAAGGCCATTTAAATATTATGTTAATTAAACATAAATTTATAGCAAAACTTGTTTATAAGCAAAGCTCAGAATGTTACTTCTATGGAGTGTCTCAATTCAGTCAAATTTATGAGTTATTCGGATTCAAGACCCTAAAAGTGAGTCACTCAATCATTTCAACATTTATTAACAAAAATAGTTGAGAAAAATTGATTTGTTACTGATCGCTGTGGACTCTTTAAAGATTTTTGGAGCCCACAACTTTCTGATCAAAGTTTACCATGGGTAGAACAAACAGAACATATTATTAGATCGATTTTATCGCTGCCTATTAGCTCAACTGAATGTGAGAGAGGTTTTAGTGTAATGAAGTATATAAAAGATGAAAAACGTTCAAATCTTAATCCAGAAACATTGGCAGCTATACTAAGATGTAAAGCAAACGGTCCAAAAGATGAAAGAAAATTCAAAGCTGATTATTACGCTCGTACTTGGCTAAGGGATCACCATATGAGGAGTGATGATTGAGCTAAACAAAGAAAAAAATTTTTAAAATCCGATTCAAAATGAGGAGAAATTAATACAGATTTGACAGAAATTGAACTAACTTTGGAAGAAGATTATGATTTGTAATTTCAAATATAATTAGATGAAAATTTGTCTTTAGACGAGCAAAATGTTGTATTTTAATGAAAAATTTAATAAAGTAAAGATTTAAAAAAATAAAAATTTAATTTATAAATCTGCGAAAAATTGTCTATTAAATCCGATCAGTTTTATCCCCCCCCTAAAATTTCAAAATTTTTCAGACTTACACCCCCCCCCCTGACGAGGGGGGGTCTGGCGAACACTGGTACCAACCCATTAAGTGGAGATTTTGATATTTTATAACAAAAGATAAACAGATAAAACATTATTTATTTTTTATGATAAAATTTATTATACTCTGTAGTTTTGAAATAATTAGAATAAGTGTTTATCATAAAAGATAAATGAGAAAAGTTTGCTATAAGGGTATTAAAACAGGGAATCAGTGGTTTCAAGTGTTCTCATTAACATCACATATGACATCACAATAGTTATTTCTAATTTAATACAGGTGTCAATGATAAGACAGTGCACTGGTATTTCTAGAAAATGTTTTATCACAATGAAAGCGTACATTTAGTTGTAAAAATTTTAACCCAAATTATTTGTGAGAAATTGAGTCGTTTTGACGCAAAAAAATGCTAAAATTTAGATTTTTTGGCCGGCATTTAAGGGCCCAAAACGTGAATGCCATGCATACCGAGAACAATATTGATTACAAAGTTGAATGTCTTTTCATTGACTTATTATTGATTTTTCCGTTATTTAACAAATGAAGGACATTTAAATTTACTATTTATCAAATGTAATTATTATTTGACTGAATTGCTTGACTAATAGAAAGGCAGATCATTCAGTGTAATTACAATTATGTAATTAATCTTTGGTTACAGTAATATATTTAGAAATAAAAGGTACAGTAGAATTAGTGTAAACATAACTATTATAACATATAGTGATAAACGGTTACATTAAATATATTTTAAAAAGCAATTGAACACAATATATGGATCACTGTTTTTGGGTCTTTCCATTATTGAGAGGCAATCCTTTTTTGAGAGGGTTGCACATCCAGGCCTGCTTATCAACTCCTTTATTCGCACCGATATGTTTGTAAAGGCATTTGTCTCCACGGGCACAACCAGTAGTTCTCCAATAATAGCATTCATCAGATTCGAGCCTTTGATCATAATTAGGCTTTTTTTGATCTTTGTTTGGTCTGAATCTAATCGTGAGCGCAGTTTCACTAATACTAACTCCCGGCACAACTTTTCCCTAAAATAATATTAATTGAAGTTTATATCTGTAAGCAATTGTTGAGTCTATAAGTTTACCTGATATTTAGTCATTGCAAGTCTGGGTGAGTCCGGATTATCGTAATGGACGAGAATGAAGTTCCCGCCGTTGTTCCCTTTGAATATATTACAGTAATTAAGATTTCCAAACTTGCCAAACATTGTGGTGACGGTATCCAGTTTTGCATTGAGCGACACGTTCCCCACCCATAATGCTTTCCATCCGAACGGATTGGTTGGACTTTTCAATTAATGAACACATTATGAAACGCTTTTAGTAATTTATAATGATTTAAAATAATCACTAATACAATAATACAATACATACGAAGTTTCTTCAAAACTGAAATCAACATCTCTGACAGCATTGTATTCATCATCAGAAATGTAAATGTCGTCGTCGGCCCAGATCTGACTGCTTTTCATATCAAAATAATTATCTGAAGAAAAATCATTTTTTGTTATGTTTGCGGACGAATTGAATGAGTTATTAATCGGTCTTTTAAGTGATTGGTTACTAATAAGACTTTTATTATTAGAATAAGAGGTTTTTGAATTTTTGTTGCTTTTAATAGAAAGTGCATCCAAAGCATCTTTAATAGTATCGCATTGTGAGGCATAGATATTAGCGGCTGAGGCGTCGTATCCCATGTCAACAATGGCGCCGTATCGCACGTGCCATAACTCAGTTAAGGCTTCGTCACAGTCTTTTTCAATACTAATTACTTTTTTGAGAGCTATCTCCGCCTCGTGATAGTTCTTAAGACCAGCCAATGCTTTGCCCTTTCGATAGTGACATTTGGGCCAATCGGAGCGCAATTGAATCGCTATTTCTGCGTCTCTCAGAGCTGATCTGTAATCTTGAATACTATCAAAACAATACGATCGGTTAACATAAAATCTATAATCTTGAGGATTATAAACCAGTGCTTGAGAGAACAAATCGATCGCTTCATTGAATTTAAGGGCCTCTGCCTTCTGATTGGCCAAAATCGCTAATTCAATACTTTTATCAATATTTTGTAATTTATTTTCTTTGGAAACTTTGAGCGGCTTTTGTTTATATTCTCCCAATGCTTTAGTTTTAGGCATTTCTTCGTTCACTTCTTTAATGGGTTTCATTGAATTCAAACTATTATTACTATTATTACTATTAATACTATTAATATAATTATTACTCGAATTCTTAAGATTATCGTCAGAATGAATATAATCTTGAGTTTCAGATTGCATTTGAGCTGTTTTAGAGGGCTTTGACTTTCTTTGAGCAATTTGTGACACATATGCACTACTGAATGATAATTCTTCTTCTTCCACATCACTTACTGAAACATCATTTTCTCGTTCAGACTTTGGACTCGATTTATTTGACGACACCTTTTCTGAATCACGATTAGTATTCGATGCGAACGGTTTGGCATTTGTTTTCTCAACTTCTTTACTGTCAATCATTTGCTTAACATTTTGTTTATTACTTTCAAAGTTTAAGTTTTTCTTTTTTGTTTCATTTTTATTTTTGTTATTATTGTTATTATTATTAATGATATTCTTATTGGTTTTGCTATCTTTTCTGCTAATATTAAAGTCTTCATTGAAATTAGGTTCCAAACTATAATTAGCTTTATCGGAATCAACAACAGTTTGTTTTTCTGCTTTTCTTTTATCTCTTTTCTTCTTTTTCTGTAATTTCTTTTTCTCTGATTTCTTTTTCTTTCTCTCTTCGTCTGCAATCAATTTGTTTGCGTTTTCATTACTTTTCTTTATTTTTTCGCATCCATTGCATTCACAGCTTTCACTGTGATTATTGTTATTATTGTTATCGTTATTAACATTCAAATTATTAATGGACTGAGTATTAGTATTGGTATTGAAATTGTCGACAATAGAGTTGATATCGTTATTATCTTTTTGACAACACTTTTGAGACATATGAATGTCCTTAATATTGATGCCATTAATGTCTTCGTTAGTGATTTCTTTGACGACAGTCTTGTGTTTGATTTTGTGGCTCTGACGGCACTGACATTCGCACAACTCTTCATCGCTTTCTTCTTCTTCTTCTTCGTCGCTTGAGCTGAGCGCCGACTGCATGTAATTTTCTAATGGAAATGAAGACAACTTAGAAGTGCTCACAATTTTAGCCGCAAATTGTCTGAACGCGTCTTTGATGACCTCGTCTTCGGTCAACTTTGCGATTAATACTGATTTACGACTCATTGCAATGCTTTCTATCAATAATTGAATAATAAATGAAAACATAATATAATATAACCATTATTTCAAACAAAATAATATTAATTATAAATAATTATTAAATGTTTATATACTGTAATACTTATAGAGATATTAAATAATAATAAATTATAATAAAAAAATACCTTTTATTAGAAACGAAGATATATTTAATTAGTTTTGATTTCAATAAATTGATCACAACTTCACTTATTATTAACAAAATATAGTTTTTATTATTATTGCAATTTATGTAATAATAATGGAATCAATTAAATCACTAATTGTTTGCAATTGTATTCAAAATATTATTGTTTTGAATGAGTTTTAGTAATGTCTAAAAAAGTAAAGACAAGAGCCATAGTTATTGATATACAGTGTATGTGTAGAAC
>JAQGCH010001059.1:0-17668 GCA_034699485.1 Nanhermannia elegantula | reverse complement strand
TCTTCATCGCTGGGCTTCTCAGTATCTAAATCTAATCTATCGAGAACTGCTAGTGTTTCTTGAGTGTCACGATGTTGAGTGTATGTCATCCAACAACAGGGCTCAACCTTTATTAGGTTTTAGAGGAAAAAACATTAAAATTTCTTCAATTATTATTATAATTATATTTAAACTGAAGGATTACTTGATTGGAATCGAGGCCCCAAAACTCTAATTCTTCCTCAAATAGAGGACCGCATACATCAGTTGGATAGTGAAGCTTTCCTGTTCGGTAATAATTAAGAATTTGCCCGAAAACACCTTTAAATTTTCAAAATTGATTATAGAAAATATTATCAATAAATGGAAAGATCTTTATTATGTGCATCACTTACCCGGATGTCTATCAAAGAAATACTCATTCAAAACTGGATCATAGTTTGCGAGGGCTTCTGTTAATCTCGATAGTCTGGTCGCCGGAATCTTCTTTAATGTAGCCTTTTATATACAATTCAAAAAATTACTATTCTATAAGATTATAAACTTTTGTTAAAGAAATAAAATAAGAAATGAATATATGATATACTCTACAAAAGCATTTCTACTGACAATGGAATGTGTGATATTAAATATTACAAGAATCATAAAATATCGAGTTTGTAAAGCTATTTGTGTATTGTTTATGCCACTCATGTCTATCTGACAAAAGCAATGCTCTAACGAAGTTATAAAAGTCTGCAATTTTTTAAGTTGAAAAATAGTAGAAAAAGTTGAATGAGATATTTTAATAGTGATTGCAATCTTATTTAGGAACTCAAAGCTATTAATTTTATTAGTTTTTAAAAAGCTTATGATTAGAGGTACAAGAGTCTCGAGTCTCGAGTCTCGAAAAAATTTTAATAAAAATATTTTCAAAAAACATTCATGAAAACAAATATTTATCAAAAATAATGACCTTTAAAACATGACTACTCAGGATAATCAGCTAAAAAATACAGAATTCTTATCATAAATCTGTTTTTAGGCTTTTAATTTTAATTATAACATTTAACATACAGGTTAAATATTACTATTAATAATTTCTATAATCAGTAAAGTCTATAAACATCAAATAATACTAAATAAAATTATTTTTTAAAAATTGATAATTTATATGTGATACTGAGTAATTTCAAGATTAGAGACTCGATCGAAAACTTTCTATCGAAACTCGAGAGTTAAACTCACGAAAATACTCTGCTTATAATAGAATTGTTGTGCTTCAACATAAGTTTGCCGCTTTGATGGCATCATTGTTCAAATAAAAACTCTTATATTATTTTTAAGTGTTTGTTCCATTAATTTGATACAATTACAGTATTATATGAAAGTTAAATTTAATATTTTTATAATACTACTATCAAATTGAAAAAATATATTTATGATATTAAAGATATTATACATATAAAAACTTTAATGAGAATTTTGCTAATTTAAGATTTTCAATAAATTTTTGAACTAAATTATAGAAATTTATCTTATTGTTAGAATTTAATGAAAAAGTGCAAAGAAAATTGAAGAGGAAAAACTTAAGATTGAGTCTAATAAAAATTTGAATATCTTGAGACACTCAAGTTTCAAAAACAATTTCTCTGACAATTCTTTTGTAAAAATTTTTGAAAGTCAATTAAGAGAACTGAATCGCAATTTATATAACTTTTGAACTGAATATAAAATTTATAGGTTTTTTGATTCAAAAAACAGTAAATTACGTTAAAAGTATTGTTAAACTCTTACATTACAATTGAATTTTTGAAATATTTTAATAACGAAAGAATTATAGAAATATTTTCATTACACTGGTGCGGAATGACTGACAGATTAAAATGATTTTTTATTAAAGAAATAGTATGCTTTTGAAAATAGAATTTGATGTGTTCGTGTGAGGTCTTATAAGTATAACTAAAATTAATCGAAAGCAGCATCGATTCGCTTCACAGTTTAATAACTTAATGCTATAGCGAATTATGGAATGACGAATATTGACTTTTTTTAATTAAAAAGCTAAAAATATAGTTCAACCAATTGTCTTATATAAGTCATATATATTTCTTCATTAATTGACTCTTTTGTGTTCCTCTAATAGATTTTGTTATTCTAAATTAAAAATAAGGCTGGAATAGACAGCAGTTCGTTACTAATACAGTACAGCACAAAAGAAACCTTATATTATATGAGTACTGTATATTGATTATGATGATTATTCTGCCTCTTTTCCAAGAACAATCAACTAAATATATTATACAACGCATACCTAATGATAAATTATTTATTTATTTAAATAAGGAATTAAATCATTTTATTCTTAAAAACTTATTTTAGTTCATTATTCACAGAATTATTCAATAAAATTAAGCCAATTTGAAAGTTAAAGCATAAATGAAACAAACATAACGTTATCTCTAAGGGATCAAAAGATATTAATTTTTAAATATTCAATATATTTACATTTTTCTTACCGTCTATTTTCCATTTATTATATAATTAAAAAATATTAGTAAATATTTGAATTATTTTTTCAACCTCGTCCCCCGCCCTAATTCGATAATTTTTTTATTTATGTGAATTTTTACGTAGAATCTGAATGGGGTGTCGCCTTTCGTTCTTTCTCTCGAGAAAATACCAAAAATTCAATTTTAAAATTTCAACCCAAAATTTTGGCGGGAAGCAATTCTCCGATCTTTTTGAGGTGAAGTATGTTTTTGAAGGTGACATTGAGGCGGACATTTTAGTGAAAAAATTTTCATCCTAACTATTACCGTTCAAAAGTTGCCATAGCTCGGTTTTTAATTAATAGCGCGGAAGTGGCAGCACCTATAGGCCTGGGGTTAACGGTAAAATGGTTAACTTTTAGCCATCTATAAGATAGTATGGATAACTATCCTCTAATTTCTTGAGAAATTTTCTCTCTTTTATCCTCCTTTTATATACTTTGTTTGATTTATGACTTTTAATTTAATTATTAAAATAACTGTCAATCTTAATGAATATTATTTTAGATTTGAAGACTAGATTCAAATGATTTAGGTATAGGCAGTATATAAATTCATTATTGAGAAAATGATTTATTCCGAATAAATTATACTTAAAAATGAAAGTTTAATTTTATAAAATTCAATTCATTTGTGTATAAAGTTATAAAAAGATCATAAACATAAATAAACACTAATTTTTAATCACTTTCTTAATAAAAATTATTGACTTATTTTAGATTTTTGATTTCTATTTTACGAGGTATACGATATGGCTCCCTTCTGATTTGACTCACTTCAAGCTCAGTCATTGAAAGAAATATTGCGAAGTTCTAAGAAAAATTAATAGCTGTATGACTTGCTTTATCTCCTTTTTTTACTTATTTTTCAAGCTTTTCAAACAAATCAAGATACGGGTTATGTATCAGTGTATCAGTGTATCAAACACGAGGACAACTAGTTTTTACTATTTTTCAGCTGTTCGCTGAACCAAAATTTAAGTAATGTTTTGTCTTGAGATCTCTTATATAATATATTAGGAAATATTTCAGTTTTGTTTCAAAGAAAAGAGTGCGATATGTGTGCGTACAAAGAATTATATATATTATTTTGTTTATGATACTCATAACAGATATGTTTAACTCAAAAATAAACTTAAAGTAAGAAAAACATTTACTATAATAGTATTTCTCAAAAGAGACAAATTAAATTAGCTTTATATTTATGACTTTTTTAAAGTTAACGGTAATGTTATAACTTATACCTTATATGTTTCATGACGAATGCCGCCAACATTAAGGACTACTCTATTTTCCGCGTCAACATTCATATTCATGATTGCGAATGATTAAGTGTAGCGTTTGTTACATAATATAATATATTTGATGTAATGAGCATTGATATGATGTGACACCACTTGTAGAAATCATCAAATTAGACATCGCAAGTGTGTGATGCAGTGTTTGGTTCAAAAATAAACTAATAAAATGTAAGTAAATTAGAATCGAACACATCATATGCCTAATCAGCTCTCAAGCATGTCGATGATGAAGACAAAGCAACTTCTCATTTCTTTTGTCATTGTAAAGACTCGCCATTATCTGCAAAATATAATATAATATAAGAGTTAAATAAAAGAACATTTTCTTCATTTTATGTCATTATAATCAATGCCAAACAATTCGTATTGATTTAGGAAAATGTGATTTTGTACTTTAAAAGCTTTTATTGCGATCAAATAAATTGAAAATCATGTGGATCTTCAAAATAAATTTTATCTTACATTGAGTTCAAATTTGAAATATTTAAATCTTAAAATTCAATTCAAATGTATGTTACTCTTTTTTTAAGGGTTTATTAAATATTGAGTGTCTTGAATATAAATTGGATATATTTATACTAATCTCGAAATTTTATACAATTTCATAAGTACTCCTTATCAGAACTCACTTTAATCTTATTTTGCAGTGCATTTGCTACGAGTTATCGATTCAATAATATAACTTCAATTTGTTTATTATGATAATCATCCGCTAAAATTAAAACATGCTCTTCTGGACTTCATTTTTAATTCAGATTTAATTATCTAAAATAAATTTTGACTTCAATTTCATTATATTCCTATCTCTCAAACTTTTGCTTAATTAAATAAAGTTAAAATATGTTCTGCTAAACATGAGTATAGTGTTCCCTTCATATGCATTATGCGTGTCATCAAATAAAGCGTACAAAATGCTAAGCCTGAAAGACGATGAGTTTGGCGATGCTTTTGCAATCTTTTTTCAATTATATATTCAAAAGTATACAACTTTGCCTAAAAATTAATTCTTATTAAAATTTCAAATATTCGAATAAATTTTCAAAATTTTTCTTAAAATAATAACTTTATTAAAATAACGGGAGCAAAAAAATATTTGTTATAAAATTATTGAGTCATAAAAATTCAGTAGCTATAAGAGGTACAGTCGCGGGCAAAATGTTTGTCCTGATCCCCGAAAATTCAGTGATAAGTAAAGATGAATCATAAGGGATACTTAAAAAATTGAAATGTTAATGAGTAATAGCGTTGAGTGGTTATGAGTTTTATTATTGAGTACTAATGAGTATAAGTATTAAGAGATAGTAATGAGTTTTCAAACCCTTATGAATCAAAATCATTTCCTTGACGATGGATATTGATAAAGGACAAACATTTTGCGTTTAGCTGTACTATAGCACAAAGGAGAAGATGATGCGGCGAGGGGGTGGGGGATTTGATCTAATAATTTTCAAATTTCGTGTGATTGTCATATAGGTCACATATAATTTACAAAAAAATGAAATTCTTTTATCATAGATTCAGAAATAAATTAAATAAAGAAGTAATAAGTTCTAGAAATTAAAGAATGAAACAGAAGCTCTATTTATTTATTGTTGATGTAAAGTAGAAAAATCAAAGTAAAAAAGTATTTTTAAGAGTGCACCGCTTCCTAACACATACATTCACCCAAAACAATACTCCATCAATTCTACGCCAAAACAAGCATTTTTTGAGTGAGCCCAACATGAAATAAAACCATATGAAACAAAATAGTATGTCACGCGATAAAATCAAAAAGTGGAGAACAGTAATATTTTTTGAAGTGAAATTTTTTATAAAAAGCCCGAAATTTAGTATATCATATCACATAATACTAGTGCTATTAATAGAACCGAATAGAACAAGTAGAAGTCCATACTGTAAAAAAGCTTTATATAAAGTACTTATGAATCAACTAAAAACATTTTTATAGATGACTAGTTTGCTATATAAATCATTTTATTTCAAAATATTTTTGTGTTCGAGAAAATCGTGAAAAATAAGTAAAGATAGCATTTTGAAAGGAAAGTAAAAACACAATATATAAGAATATACTTTACTCCTATTTTTTATTTTTACTTCAATATAATGCCAAGAAATTCTTTAAAATATCTTCAAGAAAGTGGTTTATATCAAATTATTATATTTTAAAATTAATAACTATTTAAACTAAATTTCTAAATCGAAAGCATTTTAAAACCTTAAAATATTTGATGCATGAAAGCTATTATCTTATTGTCACAAATATTTATTATTATCAATAAAACTTATTTTAAATACCATTATAAGAGACGGATCAAAAAATTTAATAGAATCAAATCAAATATTTATGAAAAATACCTGATTAACTGAGCCAAATGCTCTGCTAAATTAAATTAGGATTCTGTGTCAGAAAGTTTATAATTTTTTAATATATCTCCGAATTCTATTTTTCTGAATTTCAATTACTGTTTTGGAAAATATAATAAAAATATTTACATAAATAAGTTATTGTGTTTTATAAATGATTAAAGTAACATTAATGTTTGTTAACATAAATTGCAAGTATAGATCATATAAATAGTTTAGAGATAATTACATAAAAAGCTCAAACTAATCATTTTATAGAGCAGCAAAGGGATTATAGTAAGATTCTAAAGGAATTTGGACATTCAGACTGTGATATAATTTTATGTCAATTTCAATCTTTTGAATAAGTACTGGTTATTCAACAGATAAGAGCTCACAATTGAGAACTGCCAAAATGAATTGCGAAAACTTATTGAATTTATTTTTCAAGTAGAATCCGAATAAGAAATCCGATTTGCGCTGCCTTTGGTAGTTTAGCTTTGAACTATTTGCAAGTCGTTTTTGCGCACCCTCTCCATTGAAGATGCAATGGAGAAAACCTAATCGCGATTCAATAGAATCAAATATATTTGTAAAAGTGTAAATACAGTAATTTTTTATAAAATTTATTGATTTATTGAATATTCCAATTTATGTTGAAGCTAAATCATAATCAGAAAATAATATTGAAAAAATCACAAGAGAATTACAAAATAGTAAGTTCTTAACATGTACTTGGCGTTGACAGAGCAAAATTTTTGACTAATGTCGTAAAATACATAAAAAATATTAAGTTATTCACGAAACTTTATAAAGAGAAATAGGAAAAAACCCAATAATTTGAGTTCAGATCTTCCATATTTTTATATCTTATATTTGATAACAATTCTGAAAATAATAAAAAATACTCTATTTTATATATTTTGCACACCGAACATTAATTAAATATATTGTTTGAAACCGAAAAAAGCCGAAATTTATTTTGATATTTCACGACGAAATTAGCCACCGATTTCTACCTTTCTTTGACGCCGAAAACTCTCGCCCCTATTTATAAGTAATGATATCCATAGGCTAGATAAGGCTTATAAGGCTCGAAAAGCAGAAAAGGCAAAGTTATTATATATAGAAACTTATAAAAGTGCTTTTAATATATAAATGTAAGACATAATTACTATCAATACATAAATATATTAATAATCAAAGATTGAAGATTAACATAAGTACAGGTAATATAAAAGTTACATTTATATGGTATAAAAACTCAAATAATGCAAAATATTAAGTTACTGTGAATTTAGAGGAGTTTTGCTTACAGGATTTTCAGGCTCAACAGTTTGAGCCTCGGGCCTAAGGCTGAGCCCTAGGCTCAAAGCCACCGAGCCTGAGCCTAAGCCTAGCGAACCCAGGCTCGAAAAACTTAAAGATTGAGCTGATCCTCAAACTTAAAAAGGATCCTTGAGCCAAGCCTTAAGCCTAGGCTAACCTGGGCTCAGCCTGAGTCTTTGGACATCATTGTTTATAAGGATGTAATAGTGTATTCAATAAACTGGACAAATATTACCGGTATATCATTTATAACACTTGATTAAAATGGGCTTTAAACTTAATATTAAATCTAATTGAAGGTTTTGACTAATATTTTAGTCACACAAAACTTGATTAAATAAATTAATGAATTTATGTTACGAAACCTATATTCTATGTTTTTTCTTTTTTCTCAAATGTGTTGCAATTCATATTAGAACTCATTTATTAGATCTGATTAGATATTTTATAAGTATGTTGGCCATAACAATAGTAACTCTGGACAAATGGCACTCAATTTATACATTGTACAGAATAGTTGAATAAATTATATTTTATACATTGTTAGGACTTTAATTATTCCACTGCTACTATATATTAATGATATTATTATAAATAGCAGAAAACCTCAACAGATGTACAGAAGGTTACATAATACATTCTTATGTGAGAAGAGAAAAGATGCGTTGCTATTGCTTTGTCGGGATTTATAACTTCCCAGAAATATTTACATGAATTGCGAATCACATGCGACTTAAAATAGACAAAAGTAAAAATACAAGTGGGAGTTTAATTAAAATCCTCGTGCATTACATTAGATTGGCAAAGCTACGCCTCTTTCTAGTTGGTAACATCATTTTTGTGTATCCTACTGTCTACGTTGCCTACTGTATAATAGAAACACATTTAACTTACTTAATATTTAAGAGTTTCATTAAGCTCTGTGTCAGTCACATTATAAGGCGACACAAACAATGAATTAGCATTAATTTTAATTTGCGAAATATATCTAATTCAATAAATATTTCTATGTGACTGGCATACCATCAGAGTTATAATCTTACTGAAAATTGAAAAATTAGACATATACTGCACAATAAATTTACTAGTATAGTAAGTATTCATTACTTTGAACAAAAGCATTCGCATTAATTTTTCAAAAATTTTTGCATTTAGTGCACTCATCCGTGTCTTTATACAATTTTAATTTTGAAAAACCCATATCTTATGTCATATCTTAGTCAAAATTCTCCAAAGTTCTCTAAAGATTAAATCAGTCTAAACCTTTTTCGAACCAATCAAAAAATAATTAAAAAAACTGTATAAAAACAATGAATAGTATAAGCTATAGAAATAACTTAGAATAAGTGATAAAGATTTCAGAATATTTTTAATAATTTACTACTTTATTAATAGCTCACACGCCAGTTGATTTTTTATAATTAAAATTTAATCAGAAAATATCTAAAATATGAAAATATAACACATTACTGTCTTAAAGCAATAATGAAACTTCAAAAAAGTTATTATATATAAGATTTTTCGGATTTTAATTACGTATGCAATCATTTTTATAACTCAAAAATTACATTAAGGAGCGATTTGTTTACATTCAGATTATACAACATATTGTTGAATAAACTAATTTTGAAGAATCATTTGAGCTGTTATAAAAATGGCATTTATTGCATTAATTAAACTAATTTTGAACTAATCTTTGAAAGTTAGATAAAAATATTGAAAATATAGCTTTTGATTAAATCGAAATACAGACAAAACTTTCATTTTAGAAGTTGTAATATAAACCAGAAATTATTAAGTGCTCTCATAAAATGTGAATATAATAAATTAAGTTATAAAGATTCTGAATACTGTATTGAACAATATATCAACAGAATTTATTGCTATAAATAAGCTTTAATAATGAATTTACATAATTTTGAGATAACGAAGTCAAATGCAAATAAAATTTAGAACTTTGGGAATAAGAAACTTCTCTGCAATCACTGAGAAATTTAATGAAATTTAAATCATTAAATATTTAGATTTCATATTTTATAAAAGAGTGTTTGTAAATGAAAAATCAAAGCCGAGAAATTTTTTTTCATTTGGAGCAAATCCCTTGTCTTGAAAATAAGTTGATTAAAATAAAATTTTTATTACGATTAAAATCGGTTTTCATTAAAAAATAAGGAAACTGTATAATCAATATTTTTATATCATTCTATGCTAACAGTACTATTTTATATCAGAGTCAATTCAAAAGCAAATTTATTTAATATATGCATTATTTATAAGAAATTCTGATTAAATTTTTTTAGAAGAAGACTAAAAAGTTAAGAATAATATTTAGAAAATGGCTTTTCAGAAACAGTAAGAGACTCTTCGTTAAAAGTTTTGAAGTACTTCACAGTCAATAGAATAAATTTTTAATTTACATCATATGAATTTGCTTTAATTATATTAATAATAATATAATATTTCATATATAATAAATATAATTGAAATAAAGATAAAATTATAAATAATTATGCACTCGGTTTCATATAAATATAGTTTTAGCTCTAATTCTATCAATTTTGAAAATGAGTGAAAGCCCTTTCAACCGCAGATAGTATTGATCGATCTCTAATCATCATACAATTTATTAGGGATTTTATAGTCAATTACTTCTTTTTACTTTCTGTTCCGGTTATGAGAAAGCAATTTCTAGAATCCGAGAATTTAAAGTTAACGAATTGCTATCATTTAATAAATAAGAGTTCAGAAATCATAAGAGAAATTATAGTGTATTTCATATAACTTACAGCTAACTTACAGCTACTGTAGCCTCAAACATGTCAAATAGTACTAAAGTGTTAGTCTCATTATAATCATGTTTGAGTTATAGCTCAATCAATGTTAATATATGACTAAACTTAATATTGATTTATATGAATAGAAGGATCTAAAACAACTCACAAACATATGATTAGTTAGTATTTATGCTCAAAAATTAATAAATTAAAACTTGAAAAGATAGAAACGAGTTTATAAAATTAAAGAAAACAGCAAATTTCTCATAATTGCAATATAATCGAAACAAAACTTACCAAACAGCTGAATAAATACATTCAAATCATTCAATTCTTTTTCATAAATTTCTTAAAGTGTTAATAATTTTCATTTAAATGTTGCACAAAAATGTTTACAGCATTTATAAAAGTTTTGCTGCTAACGAGTATCTCAACATCTCACTTATGTTGTAATGCACTCATATTGAAGACTTGTGATTCAATTTTAGTCAGTTATGATTCACATTTCTTATGAATTGTTATGTGAAGATACTGTATAAATGCATACTTAGTCTGTACATAAACGGTTAGTTAGTAAAGTCTTATTTGTTTATTTCTTTAAAGGTTTTGACGCATATATAGATGTTTTTCTAACTTTCTAAATGACGATATTATATTGACTATCAATTAATTTAATAGATGTTTGATCTCTAAATACCCCAGAATTTTCTATCAAAAGATCTCCAAAAGAGCCAAAGATATTTGAAGTTTAGCTGTATAATACTGTACGTACTGTGCTATTGAACTGTGCTATTCAATTAATAAACTGACATGTGATGCAATGAATCTATAGGTAATAATGTGCTTTTGAAACCATTTAATTAAAAGGGAAATTTACGTGAAATACTAAAAATGCATGAAATTAACTGATTTCTAAAAGTACGAGTGAAAAAATTACAAAAGATTATAAATTATATTCAAAGAATTAATAATTTAAATGTGTTCACAAAGCAAGACATAAATTCAAATAGATTTAATTTCATGAGATAATAAATTTAATTGAAACAAAGGGTAAATTAGATTATGTCAAAGTCACGAAGCTTTGAGGCCGCTCTAGAGAGCATATAAAACAATAGCCTTTAACTATTAAATAGTTATGAAAAGAGCCTCACGGTAGAGACCATATAAACTAAAGTACTCTATATAAGGTTTAACTCAAATATTGAAATAGTTTTCTCTTTATGGTTACTTTTAAAAAATAGAGTTATCTGAGAAAAACATAAAATCTACTGACTTTGATCTCAAGTTTTATGGATTACAACTGACAAAAATCGAGATGAGAGTCGTGTAAAGGAGGCTTATACTTGAATACATACTTTCACGTCCCATTAATTGCTTCTTCCAACACATTTATTATTATTGAGTGGCTCTACAGAATGCAAAATATTGGAACAGATGCAGTAGTAATGCAATCAAAAAGATGGACATTTACTGCCTCATGAAAGTAGAGTGAATAGCAATCTTTTAAAAAAGTATTTCAAATCTTGATTGTATTGGAAAACAATGTTCTTTCCTTAGAATAACAACTTTTATTATTATTATCTTTAAAAATGTAAAAATGTTGGAGAGTTTTAACAAAAGTAACATAACTATGACTCTTGAGCTCGAGGGACTCTCGTAAGTGACAGAGATGAATGAGAAGTTATGCATAAAAGTGTTTTTCATGCATCATCGCTACTCACTTATTGCACACATACACACACAATGTACTGGTTCAGTATATTTTACTTTACAGCTTTTGCCAAATGATTTCACTTTAAACTATACGAACACACTAACACTTTTACAATTTCCGCCGCAACACATCAACTCTTTCAATGATCTTATACTACACATAGATTCACAAACTCCAATTTGCGGTGCACTGGTACTCCTTAGAACACCTCCAGGACTCGCGAGTGGAGTCGATTGCTTTACGATTAGAATTTTTTAATTTTAGAGATTATATAAACGAATGAAAAGCTTAATATATTTCATACATCATATAAGATCAGTCAGAATATTAAAGGAATCTGTGATAAAAAATAAGCAAATTCTTCACTCTAATTATTTTGACTGATATACTACAACGTATTTGCATATCCCAAAGTGCTCCTCAACCAAAAAAGTTTGAGAACCGCTGTATACTACAGTAACTGTATGCCGGAACATAAGCATACTATACATACTAATGTATACAAAATGATTACTAATATTGAAAATAAAAATTATTTAAGTCTTAAAACAACATTAACAGTCTAATGCTTTTCTATATTTTAATACTATTATTTGTATTTCATAATTTTGTTCATATTAAAGTACTCTGAGAATAGATAGAAACAACAACAGAAGGATTTAATCGCTTGGTACTCAATATTTGTTTATATACAATGTGTGATTTATATGTTAGAGAGTTTTTAATTTTAAAACTAGGTATTCAAATATTTGCATGAGTTCACTAATTCTTGTTAAGTTAGAATTTGTTCCCCAAACAAATTAAGTTATATAAACAACTGCTTCCAAAAACTATTAATGAAATATTTTAAACTTAAAATCTATTGCAAGACTTTTCATGTCGATGTTGAAAAAATTAAAAAACCATTAAATACTTGAATAGATAAGAAAAGAATGATATACACTAAAAAAATAAATCATTAACCAACTAAACTTGCGATTAGTGTTAAGAATAATGTTTAGTAATTGAGTAACAAAAGTTGCAAATTGATTCATTTGATTGAATTATAGTAAACTATTTTATTCACTCGGATTATAGCAAAATTAAATTCTAGCAAACGATTTTTAGAGCACCGACAGCTACTATGGGATGTTTAATGTTAAAGTGTTCGGATTATAGCAAACTCAATTTTAGCAAAACTCAGTTTATAGCTACGAATTTTCAGAGCACGGATTGTATTGACAGTATTTCGACGATTTTAGTAATTCTATGATTTCTAAAATAGTTTATGTCTTGAATTCATCAAAAATGATATTTTATAAAGTTTTCTTCAGCCAACTCCCTAATGAGAGGAGATCTCACTGAAGCCCATGTTAAACCAGTGAGATTTTTACATGGATAATCCCGTGTCAGCTGTAGGCAAACGCGTCGGGCCATAGGGGTGTTGAAAAAACACTGAATATGTGGCCAACATATAGCAGAGAAAACTGGAAAGCCTGGGGTTCGAACTCAACCGGGAATTTTTTGGGCTTTCCGAAAAATTTTCACTCAAATTCAAAACCAAAAATTAAATTTTAATGAGAAAAAATCATTCATTACAATTATATGGGCAAATAGGCCCTTATTTTGTAAAATTAATGTAAAAATTAGATTTTTCTCATTCAATTCATTAGTAATTTTTTGTATATAAATATGTATAACTAAAAACTGGAATGAATAACAGTAAATATCATTTCCATAAATGTAAGACAAAACATATACTGAATAAAATCCGCAGACAGACAAAATTACAATTTCTAATAAATATTTTAAATTAATATATTAGACTGTAAACTATAATATTAACGTTAATTTTATTGGTACAAAAATGTTACTGTAATAATGAGAATACAGAAGAAGCGTATGATTACAGTTAGATAAATATAATATTGCTTATATATAAAATAATGGAAAAATTAAAAATTCAAATTTGTTCAGCAAAATGACTTGAGCCCATTTGTCCAATGCTAACAAATGATTATTTCTCATTAAAATTTAATTTTTAGTTTATTTTTCGTGCGAAAATTTTTCGGAAAGCCGAAGAGATTCCCGGATCGAGAGTCGAAGCCATAGCGCTTTGCGCTAAATATAAATAAAAATTTTAAAAATGAATTTCAATTTGAATAGGTGATTTGTCAAATTATCAAAATTATCGTCATTATAACCAAATTTTTGGCGGAAATATTTACCCCATAGTCGGATTTTAGCAAAAACCATTTCTTTGCGCAGACGAGTTGCTAAAATGGGGATCTAATTGTATTATTAAACTAAAAATGTTGACAACGCAGTTAATATTCCCTAACTTGAACGCTCCCTATGTTGAATACTAGGTTAAGGCCCAAATGAATTGCTATACTTTAACATTAGAGCGTAACTTTTTTATGTTGAACACCTCTCTAACTTGAATCTTGAACACGTTTTTCAAAACCCAATGCTATAATTTATAATTAACGCCTCTCTATCTTAAACATAACGTAAAAATGAGTGAAATCTTATGTGAAAAATTTTATATAAATTAAACAAAAGTTAAGAAACAAATAAAAAAATGTGTTAATATTATAATAAGTTAGACATATAAAACTCATTGTTCAAATATATATCAAAACAACTAAAAAATTTTCTCAATTTATATAATTAAATCCGAATTAAAAAATGAATCTCAATTCAAACTTCAATAACTGATTTTTTCACTGAAATATTTTTTAAAAATTTTGAGATATTGTATGGGAATTTTCGATAAGTGAGTGTAATTCTGCAAACTAAGAAACTTAGATTAATTCTGAGTGAATATTCTTAATCTTGGTCTCTTTTCGTGATACGCCTTCATGTTTTTTTTGTATTACTCGTCTGCCCTGTGTTAACATTTGAATCCCATAAGTTTTGATATTTAAATTAAACTAAATGGAGATAATAATAAATTGAACGCAATATTTGAATCAAGAGTTGACACCTATTTGTGTCTCAATGAGAACATTTCAAAACTTTCAAAATGTCCATTTTTTACTTGTTTTGGTCGTTTTGATGATTTGTATAAATAGTATAAATAAATTATAGACTTAAAAGTGTACAAAATTTAATTCATATTAATGCCTCAGTTACGTATATTTATTCACACTTTTCCTTTAAAATCAGGAGATTTTTAATAGCGTTCATTCTTAATAATAAAGGAAATTATGCTAAAAGTTAAGTGCAAGAGACGGCCAGTTCTAGCAAAACGAGCAAAGCAACTCTCTTTAATGCAAATAAAAAATAATATTTCTCTATAGAATCATAAATATAGGAATTAATGCCTATTCATGCTCTCAAAAAACATTTATGCGCTCCAATAAATTTCATTAAATGATTCAATTTAAAGCATTAACGCTGACAATGAAAACTCTTGTAAAATTTGATGAGACATAAAAAGTAGGCATTACTTTAAATAATTTATTTTTTACCATCTTTTGAATATTCAAATTAGAAAAAGACTTGAATTCAGGTATACTTACTTAACGACACAGAATTTTTCAAAATATTAATTTTATTTGTATATTACTAAAGGATATTAAAGTTGAAATACTTATACATCCTTTAATTTAGTTTTACTTTATCAATGACATGAATAACGATAAATATGACCAAATTGAACTCCAATTTGATATTTTACACTAAACGATCAAAAGGTAATATCGCAAAAAAGTATTTGTTACCTAACATTTTCGCGCCCATGTAACAAAAGGATTTTTAAATACACATATACAAGTACAGCTCTGCTATACGTGTTTCAAGCTTTTTTAAAACTCAGTCAACTTCTTAAGTACATTATTCTATCTGAGAAGTAATCTTTGAATCATTCATTTTAATGCATAAAAGTTACAAAGTATCAGTAATTATAAAGTATAAAATCAGTTCATACTTTAATTTATTTTATTTATAAACTTTATCAATGCTGTATCAATGTATCCTCAAAAATATATAGTCTTATTAAATGTAACTTTTTCCTGGAATAGTACGCTATTCTAAAAAGTTTTATAAAATGTCTTTCATAAAAGTGTTTCATTTAAACGATTAGTTTATAAATAATCAAAAATGAATACAATTTAACCTCATTTATGTAAAATATAAGAAAAAATTTTGATGAAATATTTTCACCAACATTGAAGGCAAACCTATATAAATTTGCTTCAGACCTTTAGTCAATCACTCTGACCAGACTCTGACCAATAGCGAACCAGGAGCCCAATAAGTTAATATGAAAATTCGATTACTCTTTAAAAATCGATAACTTCAATAATGATTGCTTATCAGTCAATACTCAAACAAATCATTAGTCAATCATAATGTAAAACATTAGCTTTGATAAGAGATAATTTTAAATTTCTTTTTGAAAGAAGAGGGTATCAAAATATTTAAATTTTTACCAGTATCTCGTTTAGTAAGAGATCAATTGAATCGCACTTATGAAAAGAATACTATGAGACAAGTTCTATGCTTTAAATAATTTAAGTTATACTTTTAGGAATTTAATTTAAAATTGTTTAATCAATTAATAAAGAGTATAACTTATTGGAATGATATTAATTATATTTAAAATTCACACAAATGATATGTTTTTAGATTTCTATGTATATTAGTATACCTGGTATTAGAGTAAACCTGGAACAGCATGGTCTACATGTTTATTTGTACAAACTATAAATTAAATTAGAATCAATTTATAGAATTTTAAGAAAACATTTTACCCAAAATACATATCAGTATTTTTACTATCAGAATATTAAATACTACAGTATTTGTTATGCATGAATTTGAACATTTTGATTTTATCGATCAATTGCTTCGTTGTATACTAATCTTTATGAACAAAACAATAAATAACCTTTTGAAATATTTTCTAATTTTCGTGTATTAACTCAAATAAATTGTTAACTACATTAATCTGTATGTTAATCGAATCAGAGCTGATTCCTTTCCTCAAAACTACAGGACCTTAGATAAAACCAAAGCTAATGGACATCATTTAGGATTAAATCATTCAAAGCTACTATAATATGGATGTCTATGTGCTATGATGTAAGACAAGCGCATTAATACTTGACATACAATGTGATGAATGACCAATATCAAGACAGAGTTAGCGCAGAATATTAACCATCAATTTTTCTTGATTTTTGGTTTCACCATTCAAACTATCTCTGAATTTATTAATATTAATAGGAACTAAAGTAAGAAAAATAGTACAAAACATTAAATGGAATTAGATTTAAAATTTGGTTTTAAAGTCCACAAAATATTCGAAAATTAATGGAAAATACTATTGTACAGTATAGCTGTCAATCAGGAATTAAAATAATTTATGATTGGTTTAGAAAAGATTTACATAATTTTCCGGATTCCTGACTAAGGCTGTCAAAGGTATTCATGGAAAGAAAGTGAAACTTTTTGTTTCAATTGAATTACTACTTATGTTGAGCTCGAATATGATGCAAATCAAGTGTAAAGCCTTATGAAGAAAATAACAGTATTGTAGAACTCATCTGTGTTGCTATGGAAATATTTATGTTCCACATCCTTAGTATCTCATCTCATCGCGAGGTAATACCAATTTTCAATAGTAGCACTTCTACTGATAGCAGAACTACAGCAGTAACAGTAACTGCTGTAGTTCTACTGATAGCAGAACTACAGCAGTTACTGT
>JAQGCH010001058.1:0-17669 GCA_034699485.1 Nanhermannia elegantula | reverse complement strand
GTCCTTCAGTTACATCTGTTCCGCATCTCTTTTTCTAGTTGCTCTCATACTCAATTGTTTTATGTGTTACAGTGTACTGTACTGTACACTATAATAGCAGAAATCTATGTCTTATCAGTTTTGATAATCTGTGAATACAAGTTCATTAACAATGCAATCATAAAAAAATATCTTAAAATCTATCAATAAAAATATTAAAAGCCCTGATGGGATTCGAACCAGTAACAAAGTTAGTGATAGGACTTTAGCCCATCACTCTAACCATTAGGGTTATATCTCATTTGGCTGTATTTCATAAGAATTTTAAATTATTACGTTTTATTTGCTGACCCAGACTAACCTAACCGAACTAACATTTATTGTATATCCAAAACATATTTAATAGGCCATGGTCCTCCCCAATTCGATTGGGATCGACAGCTTGGCAAACCTCGCTCAGCACACTTAACCTTTTCTTTATGTGAATTATAGTTTGAGATGAAAAGTCTTATGAAATACAGCCAAATGAGAAGACAACACCATTTGACCAAACATAAACAAGTGATTACAAAATATTTAAATTAAAGCCTTTTCTTTAGTATTATGTCTTAATAGCAGACCTTTTTGAGTTTAAAAATTTTAATTAATCTGAGTTAGAGTTTAAGCTTTTTGAAAATATTGAATTTGAGTTAAAGTTTTTTCGTTGAGTTTTCGACTATCAAAATAGAGTTTTGTAAGTTTTGGATTAAAATCCAGGATTGCTCTTAAATCTAGTGATAATATCTTTCCTAAAATTGGTTTATAATTAAAAGTTGCATTCAATTATTTTTCATTAGTTGAACAGTTTATTGATTAACATGAAGTATAAGATATTGTTTCATATGTAGCATATTTAAAATTTCATAGATTCTTATAAGTAAATTATAATATAACAACTTAGTATACATTAAATTTTATAGTTAGTGTATTTATGTTCAAATCAAGTTTACTCTATTATAGTTTTATACCTAAGTTATAGTTTATTAGATATTGGAATTAATACTGCGCGAACATTCAAATTAATATATAATAAATGGTTAGTGATATCAATGTTTAAAGAGATTTTCTTCTCCGCTCTCTATTCAAAAGCCTTTTGTCAATTTTAGATAAGTTTTCTAATACATCAAAGAACCTGTCATTCGATACCAAATTATTTGAAATCTTATCAATTGATGACATTTGTCTGTCTATCTTATTCTCTATATAACTGATTTGTAACTGAATGTTTTCAATTTTAGAGCTCAGAATTAACTGTGAAGTATGTACATTATTCTCATTCATGCTAACTCTTGTACCAATAGTATCGATGCTGGTTTGCATGTGATTAACTTTACTCATAACCTCGTTTTGGCCGTGTCTATAGTTTTCAATTACATTTTTAATATCGATTGGCCGTAAACGTGATTTAAATTTCGCCTTTGCTATGAAGAACTTTGTCATTCGTATGAATTTCTTCGCAATGTTTTCATAGTCATGCAGTTTGAATAAATCCATTGGTTTGTGTTTAAAAAATTGAGAAAATTCATTATAACTGACATTCGCTCGATAGCACCTCCACGCACACTGAATCAGTACAGCGGCGGCCACTTTCTTCTGCTTTCTCTCTCGATTACGTTCTTCTTCTTCTATTTTAAGTGCCAGACCCGCACCAATAATTCCTGCGGGAAGTGCGAAAATGGCAACGCCTAGTACTGTGAATATACTGGATATCAATTTTCCCAACCAAGTCATCGGTACTCTATGGACATAATATACCATTAAACCAAATATTCAATGACAACAATTTAAAAATTGGTTTCGTTTGACAGAAAAGTACAAATGAAATCAGAATAATTAAAATTATGTTTTATATTAATTTAATAGTTTTTATTGTGATAACTGATTGATATTTTCCCAGTCTTTGAAGTGAAACACTATTTCTCTCACATTTCTATCTTAAATTTGATATCTGTATCACAACATATCTGAAAAATAGAATTATCTGAGTCTACTCTAACATAAAAATGAAGCGAATGTGAAGCTAAGTTGAAGGGGTGGTTGCATACAAAATAAATTTGAAAATTTAAATCAAATTATGTGTAATTTTAATTTAACGGCATTTCATTTATTCTGAAATCAATTGAAAATATTTTTCTTTTAAATGAATTTTTGTTATTTGAAATTTGATTTAATTAAAAATAATAATAATAATAAAAAGAAAACGAAAACGTTATAAACCTGTCGCCGTATCCAATGGTTGTAAGTGTCACTAACTGTAAAAGTTAAAACATTAGTTCTAATCAATAAACACCTCTAAAATATGATTAAATTAATAGTTTGATTACCGCCCACCACATGGCTTCTGCTATATTATCAAACTGTTCGTTATCATCCTTTTCCACGATATAAGACAAGTACGCGAGAAAACACATTACTATGAACTCAATGTAAAATATGATAAAAAGTTGTTCCCTTTGATCGTAAATGACAGACGACAGTACTTTCCAGGGCTGTAATTGTTTTTTTAAAGTTAATATCTGAAGAACTTGAAAGAACCGATGAAAGCCTCTAAAAGCTGATGCGGCGAACACTTCGTGTCCACTGCTCGGGTTTATTGTTACCACAATAATAGATAGCGTGATAACTATGACATCAAGCAAACGAGATGGTACTGAAAGATATTTAATCTTTCCTTTGAATCCTTGGTATTGATGTTTGCACGAAGAGGACCACATTCTTAGTATGAATTCGCTACTGAACCAAATAATTATAACTTTTTCTAACAGGTAAAGGAATTTCATCGATGAAACCTCATACTCATTAATAGTTGAGAAAACAGTAACGATAAGACACGCGAAAACCATAATGAATACTAAAATGTGATAACTTATGGCCCAAAAGCCTTCGGGTCTGTTTAAAAAATTATATACTTTATACTTTTGTTTATAGTTTTTTGTTTTATGATTGAATGCGGTGTGAACTCCCAGAACACTTCCCAGCTCTTCATCTGATTCACGGCATTCCCTTATAGTACGCTTTGTATTGACGTCCTGTAACATTTGCAATATTTTACGCTTCGACCCAACACCAGAGCTTGTGAATGACTGAAGAGTGTCAACACTATTATTTCGATTAACTCTTCTGGCATTTCTTTCTACAACTATCTGAGGCATACAATTTTCTCCATTTATGATTACAACACTATTTCGCTTTTTATAGAGAGAAAGTGGATGAGAGGTAACTAATTCTCGCTGCACTCTAGTCAGCATTATTTACGATTTTGTTTAAAATGTTATTTAATAATAAAACTTCAAATATAAACAATTAAATAAAACTGCGTCTCACATCTCATCTCATAAAAAGATTTTTTTATAACTTTTATTTACTTCTTTAAAAAGCTAAACATCCGAATTAAGTTTGAATGTAAGCAACAAAGTGAACATTTGATTAGTGAGGACAGGACAAGTCGATTAATACCACTTAAAGTTTAAGTCTTAAACTGATAAGCTTTTAAAAATAAATATTAAATAAGATATTACTACTCATAAGATAAAGTGCACAATATATATATTATTCATTAGTCTCATCCTTATCTGGTTCTCACTCGATATTGAGTCTAATCTTAAATTTAATGCTTTTAAAGGAATAAATCAATAAGTCGGCCAAAAGTGTGTCAAATGTTATTTACAAAAGAATAAACTAATAATTGAAAAAATACTTACAATAATCCGTAATAAAATATCAGTAAAAGAACATACTATTAATTAGTAATTTATATAAATGTAATGATTTGATAAGAAATCTTTATAATAGCTTTATAAGAGGCCTTAACATTCATGTTATCATAGATTATCATATATCAGACAGAATTTCCATAAGATATAATCAAATTACCTGTAATATTAATACTGATCAATACATGCAATACATGTGAGACGAAAACTTTTCAATTAACTGCTTGTTTTATAAATACAAATCTGAGAGTTATGTAATTTTACTTTTTCAAATGCAAAGTTCATGCAATCCTAGTAAACATCAAAACGTGTCTGACTTTTTTCATATTTATAAATATGTAATTACAACTATATTTATCAGATAATAATAATCTCATTATTTAGATACTATTTGAGCCTATGAGTTAACTGTTTCAACGGCTAATAATATGTTAATTTGAGTGAACGAGTGAATAATTATTTTCCTAATGATTTTATTACTGAAAATTGGCTGAAATTATGAATTTCTCAAATAATAAAAAATTGATGACATTTGAGAATTACATGAAATGAAACAGAATTAAAAAAGATATTTAAAAACATATTTAAATTTAGATCAAAAACAATAAGTTATTGTAATTGAAATTTAGCAAAAATAATGTATGAGTATATTTGAGTCAAGCAATGTCTGCAATGTCTGCGAGAGACAACCTCTTTGGTCTATCTTGAGTCGACTTCTTAGCAAATGATAAAAAGATCTGCTCCAGAGTTGTGTCTCCGACCTGATAGTCTTCAAGATTGAGTTCATCTTTTGCTTTTTCCATAATCTTGAAAAGATGAGACCAGGTCACCTCTTTGTGAGGTGGGATGTGATAGAAAATTAAAGTCTGATGAATGTCTTTAAGCAAAGCATTGGTGAGTCTCTCCTCAACATATTCCTGAACGTCATCCAAATAGTCTTCATTTTGAGCAACTAAGTCAGGCTTGAGTTTGATGATGAGTGAGTACCCCTGACCGAACTTTGTACGTAAGTATTGTGTAGAACCGATACATTTGAACTGTCCGTTTGCCATAATTGCTATTCTATCGCAAAGGGCTTCGCATTCATCCATTGAATGTGAACTTAATATTATTGAAGATCCGCTATTATATTGAAGGTCACTGATAGCGACCCACATCTTTCTTCTGGCCACTGGATCTACACCTGAAGTCGGCTCATCTAATAATACAACTGGTGGCGAACCTATTAATGCCACAGCGAGAGAAAGTTTTCTTTTATTACCACCGCTATAATTCTTGCATTTGCGTTGGGCGTGATTTTGTAGATCAACTTTCTTTATAAGTTTATTGACCTCAAGGGATATATCCTTGTCTGATATGCCTCTAAGTCTTCCATATAATGCTAATGTCTCAAAGCTGTTAAGTCTATCAAGAAGAGCATCAAATTGTGGACAATAACCAATCTGTGACTGATAGTTTATGCGGTCATTTAACAGGTCGGCGTGATTTATGTAAGCATTTCCATAAGTGACAGAGAGATCTCCCGTAAGCATTCGGAATGTGGTCGTCTTTCCGGCCCCGTTAATACCCAAAAGACCGAAAAACTGTTCTTTGCCAACAGCAAAGCTTAGTTGGTCAACAGCTAGAAATTTTCCATTTGAATACCTTTTCATTAAGTTATGGACAACTATTGCTTCTTCACTAACGTGATGAGCGGATATGATTTTCTCAGCCCTTACTCTTTCATCGATTACGTCCTGATCTGCCAAATTCGGAGGCTTTATTGTCGTCAAATTGAACGACTTTTTATTATGGCTGTTAAATAGAGATCGCGTTCCTTTCATAAGATGCTTAGACCGGGTTTTTAATAAATTTTTGAATGCGTTTTGATCAATTGCAAACAGAATAAGCCAATAAAGTATACCGTCGAGTATTAACATTGCAATCTCATCGTTAACGCCCAACCAATTGAACCAAAAGAATGGATGTTGAAAAATGCATTCATTGCCACAAACCTCTGTGCATATAAAGAGAAAACAAATGTTTACATAGTTGTCAACGAATACTAAACTTTAAATATGTTTACCATCACAACAACGTTCCGGTTTCAGTATTTTTAATTCTTCTAATTCTGGATTTGATCTTTGACTGGCGGCATAAATACCACATAGGATTGCACGAAGCGATGCCTGGAATTGAGCGCAAACTAAACGAGTCGAGTCAAGTGTAAAAAGCTTTTGTGTCCCTAATATTAAAGACACTACAGGCGAAAGTCTTGCGAACCACATCATTGTATAGAACAAGCCTTTCACTTCTGGTGAACTCTTTTCCTCAAGAATTGTTTCAAAGAAAGTGGCGATCACTCCCATACCTATACCAGTTATTACTGATATAAGACATAGTATACCAAACGCTGTCGAAGGCTTTTTGAATAGGGATGAAACCAAATATGCGAATGGAATGGCAGCCCAACCAAATGATATAAATAAGGAAATGAATGCAACTGAAAAAATTAAAATATATTTGTTATTGTTTGGGTCAAGTGTTACTAAAATTAACAATAAATAAAGTATTCATAATCTGCGAAGAGAAAGCCTATTCTAACAATTATAGCTTAAAAACTTGTTATTTAGAAATAAATTATATGTAATATTTTTTCAAAATTTATTCAGATAACGCTTTTCAAAGGGCATTAAGTTTGTGAAAAAAATTGTTGACTTCAACTTGAATAAGAAAGAAAACACTTTAGCAAACACTTAAAAATATGTTTTATGTTTAAAGCTAGAACTCTAGAAATAGCTATTTTCAAGACTTGTCAGATCTAAAGAGTGTAATTAATAGGGCTGTGAAATCCATGCAAATGCATGTTTTTTACAGTAATGAAGATCTTATGTAAACGTAAAAATCTATCCGAATCATGAAATAAGCTTTAAAATGAGCTAACTTTCAATTTGCATATTTTAGTACATTTTTTTTAAGAAAAAACAAGGTATATTAATGATTTTGGTTGAAAGAATTTCAAAAATTAATTTCCATTAAAAGAGTACTGTTTACAAAAAAAATTTAATCCCATGAAAATAAGATAGATATTCAATCCCTTAGCTATAATCTAAAGTCTTGAAATCTTGATTTAGCTTATATGAAACTAGCGTCATCGAAACATTTTTAAGACAAACAAATGTTTTTCTATTTATAATTTTATTTTGTCTGAAAATCGTGAAAGTGTTGTTAAAAATGCACTTTGTTATTCATTGCAACTCTAAATTTATTAAATCAATGCTAAACTTTGTAATTTTGATGAAAAAATTAAATTTTATGTTATTTTTAAGTGCATATTTTGGGTATTTTTCGTGCATATTTAGCCAAAATAAATGGATATTTTTCACAGCCCTAGTAATTAAGATAAAAAAGTTAGGACTTCTAACATACTAAAGAAGTAATTTTTATTATTAGAAATAAAAATAGACTTTTAATTATTTATATTTAAATGCTTATAAGGTTTAACATGCATTATTCAAATTTACCGCACTTTTTCTTATACTCCCTTTAAACTGCCTTTAAATACTTGCACACTTTTACACACAAAAAGGCAATTAATAGGTGATCCACATCGTACGAAAATGTGGATCACCTATTAATTGCCTTTTTTTATGGTTGCATACAATGTAGTTGCATATAATTTCTCTGCCTTTTCATAAATATTCTGTTAAATTTTTAGGGAAATTCTCTTAATTAAAGGCTATCTCGACTAAAAAATATAATTATAGTAAAGATATTTATAGCACAGTTATAGTGAAACAGTCGTGCATTTACTTTAAGTTTAATTTTGAGTTAACTTACAATAAAGCATTGAATCGCTTGGGAACGAACTTTTTTATACACTATAACAAGGTTTTACTGCAAAGTGGTTTTTTAAACCAGAAGTCGAATTGGAAGTCAATGGATTTGCTTTCACTAAATTTTTTCGATGTAGACTATACCTAGTGATAATGGTTTTCTGCTTAAGCCCAATTTGACCGAATATTGACGCAGAATTTAAAAATTTTTATTCGGCGCAGAAGTGAATTTATGCCGATTAAGCCAAAATAGAGTTTTATGGCTCAAAAGTTAAATTTTTATGAGTTTATTGAGTAATTTATTGAAAATATCATTAAAATATGAATCAAAATCCAATTTATGTTTTGATAAATATTATGATGCATTCATATATGTTTACAATGAGTTTATTTTTCTTGATATTTTGAGAAATAAATTGCAATTTATTGAAATATCAACTTATATTGCGTTTATAACACCGATTTAATTAAAACAACACTAAATCTAAGTTAATTTGACGCTAGAAATGCAGTATTAATTTTTTGCTCAATTTGAAAAAATTCCTTCAGTTTATTTCTTACGCCGAATTCGACTCTCACAATACGCCGAAAACCATTATCACTAACTATACCCAATATTCATCATAAAGAGTTTACTATATCGAGGTATTATTGTATAAAAACTACCAATTATACAATTATTTTTATCATAAGATCTGACATATGATAAACATATTAATAAATCTATAAGTCATAAAGATTATCTGATTAAAGGTATACCCAAAAAAAACTTAATAATGATAAGTATTAGTAACTATCACTTGAATAATGAATTAATGATGAAAACCCAATCACTAATTTATTTGCAAATAGATGACAAATGAGAGTGAGCTGTATTAAACTCTCTAATTTGTGAAATAATATTTGGATATGCAATACAGCAGACAAGGCCATCAAGATTTCAAACGATTGGGAATTTTGAATTAAGTTTATACAAATAACTTTTTATTTCTTTAGCATCAGATATTATGATAAATGTGAGGTCTAATTCATTCCTATAGATTATGTGAAATAGCAATGAATAATGCACGACATTAAAGTAATTGTTCTCATTAGTCGATTTCAATGATTAATCTTGTTTAATGACTCGTAACTCTATTTCTTAAGCCGTAAATCTTGATGTTTTACTAAAACTCTACACTATTAACATATTTATAGTTAACATTACTTTTATATTGGTATTGAGTTATTCAGTGTTGAAATTATAGAACCTATAAAACGTTCAATTTATTCAATGCCACTAATTATAAATATCTAAGAGTTAATTCTTATTGCGATTTGACTTAAAATTCCATGAAACTATAAAAGTCTGTTATCTAAATCGATTCAAATCAAACATTTTATGAATTATATTTGTAGCTCTCTTTTTCTCTCCCTCTCACTGAATAATAAATTCAAGACTAATTACAAGACTTGTGTTAGACCGTGAATTTTGATATCTCTATAATCAATCTCTTAATTGTAGATAACATTTATTTCATACAAATTATGATAACTTTACACTAGTATTAGTTGCTTAAATCAACACTTAATTATCTCGTGTTAGGTTGAGGTGAGAATATAATATATCCGATCTTTATCTTAAGTTTAGGATTCCTTCAAATTATTGCGAAAAAATCGTGATTTTCAAAATTCATAAACATGGACTAAATTCTAAAATTCGTTTTAAGCTATAATCAATTAGTGAGACGATAACTGAACTTTTGAAAAATAAAAAATTTCAATCATAACTTATTTTCTACTCTGTCAAATAAATAATTTCTATTGTTAGACTTGTTGATACTTCAAATGCTTACCAGTTGATGAGAGTGTAGAAAAGTATAGTCCGTATTTGAATATTCTGTCCCATATTAAGAATACGAAAAACATTGTTCCAAAATAAAGTAAGTAAAGAGAATAATCGAAAATAAAATTTGAGAGCCAATAGAGTCTTATGCTTAGGCCTGTCATAAGCTGCAACAATTTTGCCTAAATTACAAAATATAAGATTGTCTAATAATGAAAGGCATAATTTCAAAAAAATCTTAAACAAATCTAAACATAAAATTAGAAATCTATACCTTCGATACTCTTTCATGTGTGGGAAATAATACATAGAAAGCGGCAATAAATGAAACGGAAAATGGGATGAAAATACCTAAAAAATTTGCAAATTTACAATTATTTTAAAAGGTAATTTTAAAAAATGATAAACGATTAGGTAAATCAAAAGTTTCTCACTGTTATAAACGCGACCAAAAAATGGTAAGAAAGCCGAATGTGGGTTAAAATGTTCAAAAGTTTTCTGTGATAATTGAATACCAACATCATTAGCGTTTATTAATGTTGTATTCGATTCAACAACAAGTTTCTTAAGCAATGCATTATATAAAATGTTGACACTAATAGGTAGGCTATGATGTGCCTCTCCATTATACCATGCTACATATATGCTTCTCTTCCGGTATTCTTCTAGAGATCCGCCCACAAGCCATCGCTCTCGATATATATTTAAATCTTTAATGGAGTCGTTGAGCAATCTTTCGGTCGGTTCTTGTGTGAACTCAACTGCATGGACGTGCTCTTTCATGGCCTCTTTGATATAATATTTACCGAATGATTCAGACGTTTCATTTAATTGATAATAGAATCCAAACAATTCTTTATCATATCCGGCGCTTTGAGTATCCATATCTAAACTCCAATTTGGGGTTTTGTTCGTTGAATTAACTGTGGTTTCTATAAGACCTAAGACTACAAACGCACAGCCGATTGCAATACTCATTATTGGTATCAAAGTTTTCATACTTCGTTTCATGTCATGAGCTCTTTTAGCTATTAATGCCTTCAGCTTAAGGAGAGTTAGTTCTCGTGTTGACGTCACTTTAGTACAATATTTATCGTACTCATTATTATTTAAGTTTCCATTTTCGATAAGTTTGCTCTTTGTGACCGGTTTTTTAGAGCTTTCATTATCGATCACCTTTAGGAAGACGTCATCCATACTCGAAACGTTAACTCCACACGAAAAGATGCCAAGGCTAGCCTTATTCTTATCTAATTCATCGAAGAAATCGGGCAAAAAGCGCGTGTCGTCGGTATCAATAGCGAATCGAATTTCGTTTGCGGTCTCGTTTTCGAGCGTAACATTTGGCAGATATTTTCGAATAAATGGCATAAAATTATCTGATTTCCATTCTTCTGATTTGGCAATACGAAGATGATAACCACCGGCATAAGCGCGCTTCAGAAATACAGAAGTACCACAACATATGACCTTTCCCTGAGACATAATCGCTATACGATCTCCTAAGACGTCCGCCTCTTCCATCCAATGCGTTGATAACATGATTAGTCTATCTTTTCTAATGGATAGCAAGAAATCCCAAACACCTCTTCGAGCTTCAGGATCGAGACCTGAAGTCGGCTCATCCAGTATTAAGATTTTAGTGTTATTAATCATTGCCATTCCTAATGAGAGTCTTCGCTTCATTCCTCCCGAAAGGTCTTTTGAAAGGACTCTTCTCTTAAAAGAAAGACCAAGCTGATCGAGTATTTGTGTAATCTCTGCTGCAATTCTATTTCCCGAACAACCCTTAACTGTAGCAAACAGTTTGAGATGTTCTTCACATGTCAACTCATCATAAAGCACATCATGCTGTGGACATAAACCCATCCTTTTTCTGGCTTCCTCTGGATTTTTAATCGCATCGATGCCGTCAACGATTAATTTGCCACTCGTTGGGATATAAAGACCAGTGAGCATTGATGCAAATGTTGTCTTTCCAGCGCCATTATGGCCAAGAAGAACAGTGATCTGTCCGTGATATATCTTAAGCGTCACATTCTTTACGGCCACTTTCTCTGCAAACTCTTTCCTCAGTTCGTCAGCAACAATGCCAACGTTGAGGTTCTGTGGATCGGATTCAAAATAGACTTTTGATTTTTTAACATCATCACAGGCTTCGTTATCAAAGCCATCCAAAGATTTGGTGCACCTCACGTTGCTTTTAGAGTTGTAGACTCTGTATACGTCTAAGTACCAAATGATCAAACCGTAAAAGAAACACGAGATTAACATCATTGAAGTGACTGTTAAAATACTGAGATATTTATAAAGTGGCAAAACGTTCATCAAATTCTTCCAATCGGCGGAATAGACTTGATATTGAGAGACAAACGTTCCATAAGCGGTATAGACTTCACACTCAACTAATATTTCATTAACAACTTTTAAGGCATAATTAGGAATGAGGCAGAGTATTAAATGGAACCATTCAGGCATCTTAATGAGTCCACTCGTCTCTGTAAGACCTGCTCTCTTCTCGAAGAGCATGCCTGCAATCTCTTGTACGGAAAGCCAAACAATAAATCCAATAATCATAGCATTGGTTGGCTTTTTAAAGAATACTGAAAGCATCATACCATACATTATGGCAGATGCAGAATATGTAAGCATAATAACTAATACTAAGCTTGGATTTGCACCTTTTAATTGAGCGTTTGGGGTCAAGCAAAACATCACAGTTAACAGAAGACATTGCACTGCCATTATCACAAAAGTATTGAAGAATTGACTTCCATAATAGATCCAATCATTCATTCCCATCAAGCGTAACATTTCTCGAGCTCTATTCACTTTTTCGTCAACAATACCTTTTATTAATAATACAATCATTACAACAAACCCTAAAACCGTGCAGTACTCAATTGTCAATTGAAGTGTATTCAATTTGCCGGTGCCCGGAAAGAACCTGCTTATAATACTAACTTGAAATCGTGGATGTTTTATGTATTTAGGATATGGAAATCTTCGAGCTCTCATTTCTCTAATTTCTGGTATCTGTGGCGGACCGTCAGGGTATAGCTGTTCGCCTAACATTTGCAAATATGCGTAATTTATCAATACCTGAACGGCGATAAAATTTTTTCTAATATAGTGATCAGCATTAGGAAAGGGTCCGAAATCTTGTTTCTTAGGAAAGGCCTCCTCTTGTAATTCAAAGTCACGAACTCTTAAAGTATAATTGAGTTTGAGAGGCATCACAGTATCGTTTCCAACCGGAAAATTATTAGTTTGTATATCTTTCAAGTCAAATATCACTCCAGCGATTGTCTCATTTTCTTGTAAACCCAGAAGTAATTTTTCCACTGAATCACTTATTGTAAATGGGATTTCACTTTTAATTATTTGATCCAATTCTTGCGCACTTTCAACACCTTTACAGTCTATACTCTCACTTAATCTACTCATTAAATTCATCGTGAATTCATTTACAGGTGTGTATAATAATGTATAATAAGACCGCAATAGCTTACCAATTGGTACCGGTCTGTAGCGAATCGGATCTTCAACAGTAGTGCCTGCCTTTCCATTAGAATTGGCTATTAGTGCAGCAGATGCTATAAAAATTGGAAGCATTATTTCAAAGAAAGTCCACAGATAGTGTCGCTTTCGAATTATTAAGCATTTCCATAACAGTATAAAAAATTGTCGACTTTTTAGTGATTGAAACATTTTTAGATGAATGTCTTCAGATTCAATGGACTGATTTAAGGTCGATTATAACTCAGCACTTGTGGCTTAAAGTGCTTCAATCAGTTTAGAGTTGTCAATACCTATATGGAAGAGATAGTAATCAAAATAACTTTAATTAATTTGACTAAAAGAGTATTGATTCAAATAAAAGATATTAAAGTATAAAATGATAATATTATCATTTATTTGCTATATTAATGGATTTCATGGGTCGCTAACCCTTCAAAATAAAAGTTGATTCCACAAAATGGGCATTAAAAGGAAAAGTAGGAAAGCATACTATTATGTACAGTACAAATAGGATATTAACAAACAAATTACAATTAATTTTGAATTCAGTTTAAGTATTAAAACACGAAAACTGTTACAAAACTATGCGGAATGAAATAAAAACTAGATTTCTATATAATTTAATAATCTTAAGATTAACTTAATCCTGTCATATGAAACATCATTTTAAAGATTATTTATTCTCTACGAAAGGTATCTTTCATTTCTCCGCATTTAACTGTATTAGAAGTATGAGAGAGCCTTTGCTTTGCAAATTTTGATTTTAAATATAATAAAAATGAACTTTCATTACTTCATTATTATACACAGTTACACATAAACTGACAAACTCTAGCACAAGAAAAGATGCGAAATGAGATCCGCTCAATACTTTCTGTTTCTTTCAATTTCATATATGTGTATAAATAGTTGTGTTTTTAATATTTTTGGTGTTATTTCTAGATTTCAATACCAGCTGTTGAAAAGACTACATGAATAATGTACATTACAGGTGCAGATATGAGCACATTAATTGTGACATTGTCAAAAACATGTTGCTCTCTTAGGATTGTTTCAACGATTTATTGAACGAATTGAACCATTTTCTAGTTTTAATGAATATTCATTTATAATCCTTTATACAGTACAGTTGTGTCAAAGCAAAAGTCCAAAAATTTTTCTCTATATTTTAGTATAAAATACTATTCATATACATATCAACTGATTAAAGAAAAATGAGTGAAAAAAAGTTTTAAAAAGTTGAAGTTTAACACAAATGAAATGCTTGAGTTCATAACTAAAGCATTTAATGATTACTGTATACTAAAGTAGAAATGTTACTAAAATGCTTACAACTTTACAATTATTTTGCGTTGCTTTGAAGACTCTGAAAATGAGGCATTTTATCCCATTTAGACTTTTGCTTTGACACAATTGTACTAACTCTAATTCAAGTATATAAGAATTACTCTGTCTAAAAGATAGTTATAAGGATTCTCTTTCTGATACACAATCAATTATTGATTTGTTATGCCCTATAGTGTGGTAATGAACCTGAATAACATCCTAGGCATATTGGTATCATTGGTATAATATATATAACATTTAAAATCCTAAACTAAAAAATTGGTGTTTTTAAAACTTTTTTCTATCGATCAGACTTTTGAAATTATATGATATTTTGAATTTGATTTTACTTTTATAAAAGCTTTCGGGTTGTCTTAACTGAATTTTATGCTGTTATGCATTATAATCTTGAAAATTATAGCAATCATGTTGTCAATAAACTTCTGTCTTATGTTCTTTAGAGAAAAAATCAATTTTTACTTAACTTTTGTGAAAGATCTGAATGAATGAATCCATTAGTTATTACACTTCATGCAAATTAGACTTTTTAAGTTAACTTCAATGCCTTTTTAGTTAAAGATAAGCTAAAAAACTTTAACTAAAATAAAGGAAAAATTTAAAAGTATTTCAGTTCTTAAATCTATCGACCATTTCCTTCTCAATTAAGTTTAAATTATTTTTTTAAAACTAGAATTTATATCTTATTAAAGTGTTGCGAATAGTAGTTATTCATCTTATGAAATATATCTTTCTTCTAAAGATCTGTGCTCTTTAGGTTGCTTTTGATTCATCAGAATTAATACTAACAATTGTAAGAATGATTGCATTTTGAATGAGTGCAAAATTTTATTCAATATTTAGTGTTCTTGTACTCAAAGAATTTTAATTTTATAAAAATAAGTATTTTATTGCTTTAAAAGTATTGCATTATTTTTTAAATTAAGGATTTTTAAGTACAATAGTTATCAAAAGTCTATGCAATGATTAATAAGTTTATGTCTTATAAAAAATTTTCAACATATTGAATGACAAATGTATTACAAGTGGTGGTTCGAAACCCAGCAGGGGTTTAATTTTTTTAAATTAAAAATAAGGTATTTTTTCTAATTACTTTGGAAATGAACTCATATCCACAGATTATTATCAAAACTGATAGGACATGGATTTTTGATAGCTATTGTACAACAATCTTATAAATATACTATGGATTTGTAATTAAAATTATGAAATAAATTCACTATTATTTGCTTAACAAGAATAAATTGTGTCGCTAACATTTAATTTAAATATTAAATATAACAAGAGATTTGATAATACATTTATTTATATTATATACCGCTTTTCAGACTCAAATGTATTAAAGCTGTTTATGACAGAGTAGTATATTTAGAATCGTATTGACTATGAGATAGAATATATCTCACAATCTCTCAGATCTCATGAAATCAATAAAATTAATTAATTTTTATATAAATTGTAGTAAACAAATAGATTATAATAAATATTAGTTTTACTCAAACCTAAACTAAAATAAAAGGAACTAATATTGCATTATAAACAGAATACCGGTATTACACTAAATTATAAAACATATTATGAATAAAATATAACTCCAATTTGAAGAATAAATAAAGAAATAAAACTAATATAATGGCAAACAAATGCAGACATATATTAGTAATCATTTTGTGGCCAATATTGTGAGGATCTTTCGGGAGCGATGGTATCACTGGTACTTCTGGTCTGTTTTGAACTGAATCACTAAGAAGACTGACTTTGAAATTCTCGCCAGAAAACGGCTGATTTTTGTACAAAACACTTCTCTCTCTCTCTCTCTCTCTCTCTCTCTCTCTCTCTCTCGCACACAAAATATTTTTGTGATCCATTTGATTGATATAGAGATCAATGCTTACAATCAATTCTTCTATGTCATCGATTGTATCCCAATTAGCACAACAATGTCTTAAATTTTGTGCACTTGAGTTACAAACTTTTTCAATGCAATGTCACTTCACTACATTATAAGCGCCAATTAAGCCTATGTTCACAATTGAGTCCTTGTTCGAGATCACATTTGTCATAATCAGCTTTAAAGTAAGTCAAATTCAGTTCATGGGTTTGGATGTATTCAACATTAAATACAATACTAATCAATACAATCAAATACATTGACGACAACTTCATATTGATATTGAAAACTGTTTTTGATATACAAACAGTAAATTTAATGGCAATTTGTAAAGAATGAGACAATAGAATTAATATTATTTAAAGAATAGTGTTTTCAATGTAAAGCTTTATTACTTTTATGCTTTTACAACACCAGTACTGTACTTATGAGATACTTTGCTTATAATAACTTAGTTAATACTTAAACTATAAGTTTTAAATAATTTTCATAAACATAAAACTCTTTTTTTAAATACCAGATTATATTCATTAAAGTACTGTTAATGCCTAACACAGAAAATAGTCATTTTTCACGAGTAATTTTTGCTTCTTTTGATTCATTACCAGTAAAACAAATATCTTTTTTTGTTCAACTATAATATACAGTTATACAGTAGACTCTCGTTATAATGAACGACCAAATGCAAGAGAAATCCGTTCACTATATCCGGAGTTAACACTATAACGAGAGTCTACTGTAATTCAATTAAGAAATATTTAATTTTTTTAAATGACTGTCAGACTATTTTGTAAGGGTGTTGAAAATTCCTCAAAATGAATAGTTAGTTATTATTTTTTCTAAAGATATTTTATTATAGTTCGTTATTAATCAAAATAATATTATGACATGTACTGTACTGTATAGAAAAAAATTGTGAGTATTCCACAGATATACTGTACATAGAGATTATTGTTATTGGCGTAAAATTGCAAAATAAATTTCTGTTTTTAAGTTTCAATTGATCTATTTATTTAAAATTCGGTAAAATTTTACAAAAGATTTAATGATTATCAAAAGCACCTTCAATATCACCATTAAAATAGTGTTAATAATGTCAAGTTTTTCGACATGAATTCTTAATTTTTCTCATTTTTCACAACAATAAATATGATTACATTTTTATCGTTGTGAAAAATGAGAAAAAATTAATTCATAAAATAGAGAATTTTTTAATTGATTCAATATTAAGTTTAATCCTGTATTTGTTGGATATGGACCTAAATTGCTGAGAATTTACTGAATATTAGTTCTGGGTCTAAACTTTCACAAGCAATGCATAAAAGATTAAGTATTTAATGGAAAATTATTTATTTATATAACTGGAAAATAACTAATTTGCTCAGACCCTCTCTCAGGGGTTTTTCGGCCTTTACCGGCTCCCGCAGAAACATTAACATATAAAGTGCTGGTTAGGAAGAAGTAGAGATGGGCCGGTGCCAGTAGTTATTCGTCTGTAACATGGGTAACTACAAGTACTCATTTTTACGGGTACCCAATAG
>JAQGCH010001057.1:0-17670 GCA_034699485.1 Nanhermannia elegantula | reverse complement strand
ACTTACATTTTTATATTTGTCATGTAGCTTGCAATTTTAAGTGCCCTAAACTACATCGCCCTAAACCAGCTCTAAACATATCAGTTATTAGTCAAATATATAGCACTGTATTACAGTCGCAATTCAACTATTTTTTTCTTTTTCAAAAACATTGATATATCTGAGATACTACTTTCTGTTGAGGTTTATATCATAGCATTTAATAATTTAATCGATTTTCTCCTTTAAAATTGATATAAGAATTTGTACGACACAAAGCGCAAAAACATTGAGACACCAAATATTTAAGAGCTTTATTTCATATAAGAGGATAACTCAGGAAATGAAGTTTAAAACATTTTAAATCAAAAAAAAGGATTTTTTGAATTCTTCTTTAGTAAGACTTGAATAATAGCTTAAATAGAGCCTAAATAATAGCAAAAGAATAAATAAAGACTATCAGTGACAGTTTTTAAAAAGAAGTTAAATGATTAAAAAATTATTATCTATAAACTCATACAATTATTAATACAGAATAAATGTAAATAAGCGTTTCGCTCACTCTATTCTCAAAGCAGAAGTAAAGTCAGCTAAATATCAATTCTATTGTTAGAGATTCACATAATTTTGATTGAAATGTTGTATTTATAAATTATATTTATTGTTTCAGAATCTATTAATTCTGATAATCGATTGACATGTAAGTGAGTGTAACATATATTTAACAAATGCCTATACAGTATAGCGTACAAAATAAGTTATTATTCTTTGTTTTTCTTGACCTTAAGTTAGTTTTTTAATATTATGTTTTAATATAAGTTAACTTCATATCCTCATCAATTATAAGATAATCAATTTTTCAAACTTAATGCTTCTCTACTTTGCATTTCAATCAAAGAAATTAACATAACATATAAATAAGTTTTTTACCAATAAGTCTAACAACAGATTCCTAATGATTTGTCAAATAATTAGTAACTGTGACGTGCTTTTAAAGCAGGAGATTCAGCAAATTTAAAATAAAATTAATAAATATTATATTTGTTCTGAACCTCTTCTGAACCTTCTCATGAATACTGATGTTATTAATAGTTCTTACAAAGTATTTCTAACTGTATGCAAATGCTTGTTAAGAAAGATTAGTTTTCTGCCAAAACGAGTTAATAATTTATAAATGTATTCAAAAAAAGTTTCATTTAAACATTCATTAACAAGTTTTTTTGGGGAAATCAAAATTTATTGTTTAACCCCTTCCTCGAAATTTATAGATAATAAATATCAATATTTGAGAATCTAATAAATATTAACTCATTTAGAGAGAGTGCATATTTAGAAAACCAGGTGTATAGAGAAATGTATTATACAATTATTTTTTGATCGTCAAAAGCCGTCATTTACAGAGAAATAGTGAATAGAATATATGGAAAAGTCATTGAAATGGTCTCACACCTGCATTTGATGCAATCCATCATCTCGTCATACATTACATGGAGATTCGTCACGAAATGCCAAATTGTTTTGCACATAAATTATTATTTAACTTCACTTCACAACACATCTGCGTCTCAACACATTAATAAATGCCAAAAGTATAATACTGTTCTCTTGTATTTGTGCTCTTTTTTATTTGATGAGAAACTAGAAATTTAATGAGAATGTCAGACATAGGCTTAGGTCTTAACAATCAATATCTTTAAAGTAAATCGAGCCGTAGTTATGATCTGTTGGACTTTCTATCAATCTATAGTCTGTCTGTCTGTCTGTCTGTCTGTCTGAATATCTGATCGTTTTTTACTGAACATAAATTCCCAAAATGATCAACGATTCACTTCATTGTTGGAAAGTCTTGTTTCAATAGATTTTAGTATTACTGACAGTCAATGAATTGAGATTACTATTATTTTTCTTGACTGATCACAAATCAATCATTTTTGGAATTTAAGACTTTTTCAATAACACGGAGCCTTGTTTTGCAGTTTAGAAGGACATCAAATTGACATTTGGATAATTTATAAACGCTTTATAACCGGAATTAATTTGAGTTTAATATAAAAAAATATTTTGCATGTTTTAAACTTATTATATGACACATTTGATTATTACTAGTATTATAAGAAGTGATTAAGTGTGCGTGTCTTTGTGTGTGGCTTTGCTATTAAATGTTTATAAATTTGAATTAAAAGTACAGTTAAAACACTAATTTAAAAAAGTTCATAAAAGCTATTTATTATAAGCTTACACTTACCGGTACATGAATTTTGGTTTTCTTGTTTATAATTAATGACATGAATTCATAAATCAATATTTAGCTATTGAGTAAACAACGTTTTATCTTTAAATTCAATAACATTGAGAAATAAATAGTTTTCATACTAGTAATAAAGTTAAGATACAGGTATGTAATGGATATCTATCAAGGATTGAGAGTGTTCTCCAAAAAACCTTGTTTTGCAAGAATTTCGTGAATCGATACAGAATTTGAGGTGAATTTTAAAAAACTATTTATAAGGCTTTGTTTTAAATCACTTTTATTTGAATTAAATGAAAGCTCATTTCAAACCATTCTGTATAACATGTTCTGATTTTATTTGAAGGCGTTTGTTATCTAAAGAAATACTTAAATGATTTGCAATTTAAATCAGTGATGTTTCTCGAAATAAGTGCTCTGAATTGTATTAATTTTGAGTGTTTTCACGATTAGAATCATAAAAATGATTGAATTAATTTTGAATTAATTATCATTTAATTCTAATAAAACTTAGAGAAACACAAATGGTTTGACTGATTGACCTCGAAATTAAATACAAAAAACCCTGAAGTTTCAATTTGATCGCTCTTTGTATAGAATAATGTAAATTAAAATTTCTAAATCAATGTATCTCAAGATATTTAATGATTTGAGTTGAAAACATTTTCACACGAGCTCTAAAACGCTCTGAGCGCTGATAAATGATTCTTTTGATACTTATGAATAATACATATAATGAGAAAAATTATTAGGAAAAAGTAAAAATAATGTTAATATCCATCATTTTAATATGACTTCAATAAATAGGTGATCTATTTCCTCAATGTTATCAATTTTGTTTTTAATAGATATGAAAATTTAATGAATTTTTTTCATATAGACTTAATGTATTTGCCAAACACATTAAGTATGAGTTTTAAAAGTTTAATGTCTTAGGAGTTTATGAGTGAATAGCTATTCTTTAAATTAGTTGAAGATGATCTACGATTATGAAAGCCTACATTTTAATTCATTTTAATTTATTCAAAGCTAATTCGAGTCAATACTAAGAAATAATACTGAAAATAGTATTAAATCACTCAAAAAGCGTTTCAATCAATTTTATTTGAAGACTTATTTTGAAATATTTTGCATGAATTAAATATAAGATCAAATTTATTTCTACGTGAATTAACTATCGAAACTGTTTTTATGTTAATTTATTTGATTCGCTTCAATGATCTGTTCTCACGTATATTTAAATGAACAATAATTGCCAATTTAAATAAGTAATAATAATTTATTTAATATTTCTCATTACTTGTCCAATACTAATAATAACTAATACATTGCAATAATGTTCGTGTGTTATTCTCAGTATTATAACAGCAAAAATAGTATTAGAAAAAGGGGGAAATGGTTAATGTTAATGCTTTTGTGTCTGTCCGTTAAGAATCATTCGTCATTTGAGTCATTATTATTGTACTAAAGTATTGGCGATGCCTATTCACCACTGGAAATGGTTCTGAAGTTGGAAGCGTTCAAAGTTATCAATCAAATGTGACATTCAAACCTGCATGCATTCATTCAATTCACTAGTGAGCGAAGGGATCCTTCAGTAATTGAAAATCACTAGAGATAATCACAAATAATACTGTATTTTTGTGCAAAAAATAGAAAATACGAGACAATGATCTACAAAAAATGATCGCATACTTTCTTGGCATATGTCACTCCTGTGTCATTCTATGTTATAGATTTTGAGTATGACTCTAATTCATTCACATTCAAGTCTTCGTTTCAATTGAATGCATATAACATTTTCTTCTAATTTAAGAGCAAAAAAGCTCTCTTTTATTGCCCAATCAAATAAAGTAACGTTCAAAATGTGCCAAAAAAGCTCTTAAATTCTGTTTCTCTTTAGATTATTGTTAAAAAAAACTTAACATAATTATAATTATAATAATTACCAAAATAAATATGTTTTGGTTATCTATACTTATATCTGAGCAAAAATACAGCTTAAATAATGAGAGAAATGATCTATTATTACAAAGTATTTCTATTTTTATTAGTGATGGTATGATATAATATACTTAAAACCAGAAAGAAATAAAAACAGTTTTGCGTATTAAGCATAGTATATGATAGCATGCATGTAATGATAGTTTGTCTGATACAGAAATGGTCGAAATACTGGGCGGAACACAGGTTCGTACCATCATTTGTTCTCAAAACATAATTAATCATTGCGTTCCTCACAAAGTCTCGACAGAAACTTTTGACAGCAGACGCGATACTGCGATGAATCAGTCAATGGTTCCATCAAAAAAACTTTGTATAATAAAGGAAAAAAAGTTTTATAAATTATTAGTGAATATCGTATTGGTATAGATGGCGATAGAAAAACAAAAACTTCTACATTAATCAAAAACACACTCAATGTTAACATAATTTTGTTAACAATTACGGTATTATATCAAATAGAGTTTAATAAAACCAATTTTAAAATATAGAAAAAATTACATTTTTATAAACTTTCTATTTTTGGATTTGATTTTGAGTTTTGAATATTTTAGTTTAGATTTAATAAAATTTGATTCTAATTTGAAATATAATCGATTTTTATAACAGAATATTCTAACAGTAATTGAGGAACTTTACTAATTCTGAGAATAGATATTTTAATTGTTATTAAAGCTATTTTTAACAAATTTTAAAAGAAATGGAAATTTACTTGAAATTGAAGTTAGTCTTAAAAGATTAAAGTCAATAAATGTAGTCTTTCAATCATTTTTTTCACACTCGATTATCGAATTCTTTAACGTGTATCACATCTAATGTTGTCTATAGACTTGAAAACCTTAGCAGAGGTTCGCGAAGAGCCCCACGAATCCATAATCCTGCTCTATTCAAAAATTTAATCATTTAAAAAAATTAAAATTAATGCACTATTAGCTGATATGTTCATAGAAGTCAGACATTCACATTTGGAAACTATTTTAAGCTCTAATTTAAATATTTATTACTTTATTGTTAACTATGAATCGGTTAACAATAAACTGTAAATCTAAACAAATATATAGTTTTCTTTATTATATCATTTATTTACATTTAACAAAATTAAATAATTTATTTTAATTACAGTCTAAGTACTACATTTGAAAGGTCATCTCACCTCTATGTCCCTATCAGCAGCTAAAAGTTCACTAATATTAAATGATAATATGTAATTCATTTTTTGAAATTGAGCAGCATTTGGATATCAGAAACGCACATCGACAACCAGTGCCGTATCCAGAAACTTGGTTGGGGGGGGGAGGGAGAGGGCCAGACACATAAAAGTTTTAAGATTTGATAATTCTTGAGCTTGCTACAGATCTACACTTAGATGTTTGAAAATGTTTGGGAGCAGTGGTCCCCCTGGCCCATAGCTGGCTAAGGCACTGTCGACAACCTTTCTGCTTAGAGCTTGAGCCTGAGCCTAGACTCAAAAGCTAAAGCATAATCATGAGGCTGTAAGTTGTGTAGGAAATTTTTCCTAAAGATCTTTTTGGGTGTAATTTTACGTAAATTAGCATAATCATATTTTAAAAAGCGTAAATTTTGTAAAAATGTTTTATCATGAAAATAAAATAAATAAAAATCAATTATATAGATATCGTCGTCATTATAAGGCCAGCGAAATAAAATAAAGAACACTTGATTTTTGGCACTAAATTTTATTTAAGAGATATTTTTAAAAATCGTTAAAATTTTTTCTTTAAAATGCCATAAAAAATAATTTAGTAAAATAAATTTTCAAAAATCAAGAAAATTAAAATTTCTAGTGCGAAATAAATTAAAGAACGTTTCGGGAAAATAGTATTTTTTTTAGTTTAAATCGAATGATCGACGAGAGAATATCTTCAAACTTTAACTATTATTCAATTTGTTAATATAAATAGATTTTGATCAATAACGGTCTCCCGAACTAACCTCTTCGTGTCAGGGGTCACAAAATATGTCCCAAATTAAATAGTCACCAATTCGATCATTTTTTCGAGTTTGGCGCTCGGGGTTTGATTTTTCAGGTTTAAGTACCTCCAATTAACCAGAAAAATGTTTTCAAAATTAATTTCGGTCAAAAATTTGGCTTTTACTCAATTTTCGGTAGATATGGGGAGTTAACCACAGAATGAACGAAATTAAGAATATAAATTTCGCAATTTTTTGATCTAATTATCTTCTTCTAAAGACACACTAAAGTTCTGAAAATAAAATTTGTAAAATTATCCTACCAGTTTTTATTTTCTTTACGATTTTTAAAGGCCCGTGTAAAAATCTGTAAAATTACGTAATATTACGGGAGTAAAAATCTGTAATTACACTGGAACATCCCTCCCTCAAAGTATCCAAAATAAACAATTACCCTAAGAAACTTATAAACCACAAATTTTGAGTGATAGGGACATAAAAATTAATGAAAATTTCAATGATTCTTAAACCCTTTATTCAATAAAAATTAAAATTTAATAAGTTTTAAAATGATAGCTTGTATTACATTCTGTAGAAACATAAAAATATTGCAATCATTTTAAGTAAATCAAACGTAAAAAATACAATGTAATAAACCCGTATTAAATTAATGTAATTTGACTTGAGGGACATATGCTTGTTACTCAACTGAGCAGTGTTTCTTAATGAACAGGTATATAGCAATACAAAAAAATAGATTTGAGAAATTCAAATATTTTAAAGCAAATACTAACTTGTAAGTAACTGTGAATTAAAATAAAATTTTGGATACAGGCTCTTCAGTCTCAATAGGCTGGGCCTGAGCCTAGGCTTGAAATTTCCCAGTCTGAGCTTGATGAGCCGGACCGCGTTCACTAGACCGACAGTTCATTAAACAAAAAATGATAAAACTTTTTCATTTTTCTCGTTTCTTAAGATGGATTTGAATAAAATTAGACTCGATTTATATCTAAATCAGACCGAGGATTCCGAAAATGAAAGAGAATTTTGTCTAATTCTAATATTTTTTGAGATATTTGCGTTTAACTAAATTTTTACATAGAAATATTTTCAAATGTAAAAAAATCTCAAATACTATTAATTTTAGACAAAAATCGCTTACATATTCGGAATCCTCGGTCTAATTTACATATAAATCGAGTCTAATTTAACTAAAATCCTACTTAAAACACGAGAAAAATTAAAAAATCTTTGTCGGTCTAGTGAACCAGACCCGAGCCGATGAGCCTTATTTCAATAAGTACCGAGCCTGAGTCTAAGATTACAAAAGGCTCTTCCAGCTGAGCCTGAGACGAGGCTAACGCAGAAGTAATTCTTTCTCAAAAAAACTATGAATTTAAGTATAAACTCTTTAAACTTCTTTATCATTTGTAAGCAGTAATCAGTGGTGAGGCCAATGGGACACCGGTCCCATCAATCAAATTTAAGGTATTAAAGTATACTTCTATACCAATTTTTGAAATTATCAAATGTTGAAAATTTTTTTATGTATAGCCGCCAACCAAAAATTTCTGGGTATGTCACTATTTATGAATCAAAATATTTGAAAGTAGTGATGTTTTCATTTTTTTCAGTTCATTTTTTCATTTATATTGTCTTTGGATTTCACTTTTCAAAATTCTATGCAACATCACTATTTTTGAAATATGCTGTCATAAACTTAGTATTGTAATCGTCATAATAATACTTTATAATAAGTGTTTTATAATTTGAACTCATTATGCTTATGTTTATTGCATCGATTTATAAAGATTAATAAATTTAATTTAATAATATTCTCAAAAGTCCCAAAAGATTCTCATTTTGCTTTTGAGTTTCAATTTGTCTTTTCTATAGATTTCGCATTTCAAAAGTCAAATCAATTGTTTTGTCTTTGGATTTGGAAAATACAAATTATTTTATCTTTTTATTTGTCTTTTGCTTTCATTTTTCAAAAGAGAAACAACAACAAATTGGCAGTCAATTATGAGCTAATTATATACCAGTCATAATGACACGTTTGTATTCATATTTATGGTTTATAAATAAATTGTGTATTACAACTAAAACAATACCACTAAAAAAATTAAGCGGGAACAACCTTCATTCATTTTTTAGTATTCCTTCGCGGACTACCTGAGAACTGAAAGTGGTCCTCAAAAAGAAGGTTCAAAATGGTCTAAATCATTGAAATTTTTAATAAACTTTCATTAAGTTATGACTAAATTTTAACATTAATACACCTGAAAAGGATTCCACTTTTGAATTGAAATTCATTTTTCCATTATATTATGTTTAATGCATCAAAATATTTATTCAAATTAACGTTTTAATATGGAATCACACTTAAAAGAAATTTCATGTACTACTTGTACTTCACTGTAAAATAATTTAACAAAATTTAATTTTTCAAAAATATTTTAACAAAATTTAATTTTTCAAAAATATTTAGCCAAAAACGTCTCTTTTTAATTTTTCGGTTTATTCGAGATATTAAAAAAATGTGTTTCAACGACGTCTCCCATAAATGCGATATATTATTAAATATATAGTATAAAGTATCTGCTCCTAAAGCTTATACTTTATTTTAATCAGATTTTAATTATTATGATACTGCTTGAAAATACGCTTAATTGTAATAATTAAAAAATAAGCCTAAATTTGCTTAATTAGTGTTATTAAGGTTCAACAGCATTGAATCTTATTTAACTATTTTGTTACTTCAATAAAAACATGATTTACAAAGAAACGCATTGTATAGGATAAAATAAAGCAAACTGTTATTAAATCTATTATTTGACAAAAATCTAATTTTTTAAGTATTATTAATAGCGATGAATGATTAGAATTTTAGAAATATTGGACTAATTTATTCAAATTTTTGTCAGAAGATAAGCTTATGAAAGCTTATTATAAGAAAATGTTTTAACTTATTAATCATTTATTTTTATGATAATTCCGACCTCAAGTGCTTTTTAATCTAAAATTTTGATAATCACTCATTAATCTAATGAATGCAATTAAAAGAGACTGAAATATTACTTTATCATTAGTTAGATTTGATTTGACATATTAAGCATTGTGTCCAGGGAAGAGTCCACCAAGATGTGTCAACAAAAAGAACAAGTTTTAAATAAAGTGCCAATTAAAAGTTTTAAACATTTTAAAATCTTGTATTAATTTGTAATTTAACATAATTTTATTAACCGATTATTGTCTATAGAGAAAAATAATCTCTAATATGAAACTTACTGTACACTTAAATTTGAAATATCTATAATAAGTTAATCATTTGGTTATTAATGCTATTATACATTAATACCAGGATATCATAGTTTGGATATCGATTGTTTGAATTTAACCCCAATTATAGTTACATAAAAAGGTATTTAGAAATTAAAATTATTCTTTATTTAGTTAATACGCATACAAATATATTTCAATTATTACTTGACAATAGTTTGAGCCCATATTTTTAATTAATGATCAATAATGAAAACGAGATAAAAGTAATGAAGTAATAAAATAAATTGACTGGTATTTAGTTTGTATTGAAATTGCAAATTTATTTTTGCAGATCATTTTAATATTTCAAATTAAGACCATTCAGACTATTAAAATGGTAATAATAATTGCAAATTAAAATGTATATTGATATATAGCTAAAAAAAGATCCGCTCAATTCAGCTAAAGCTAATCTTAACTTCTTTTCGTTTTTGAATAGGATGTTCACATCATAATCACAAATCTTATTCAATTGTAAATCTTAAGGTTTTTCGAAAGTCACAGGCAATCAAAATGTTTAATAACTTACAGTAAATTTAATTAATTATAACTTTTGAAATGCAATTTGCAGTAATTTGAAAATTTTATCATAACTTAAGCATTTATTAGTGATTTAATTTTAATTAATTAATTATATAAAGAATAATCCGATTTCATAATATTTATAGTTTTGTTCAGAGACCTGTAATAAGGCTTTGGACAACCTTTAAATATAAAATAAGAGCTTTCGGAAGGTTTTCCACCCTTCACCTGAAATTGTTTTACCTCATTTGATTTATTGCGACAGCAGATTTCAATGATACCATACTCGATCATATACCGGCCACTTCTGGCCAACTCCCGAAAGGAATAATAATGTCAATTTTTATTTTTTTCATATTCTGGCCACAAAAAGTGAATACGCAATATTATTTCGCTACCGCGCGCTTATTGACCTAACTAACTGAATAAAACTAATTCTTTTGTTAATTGAAAACAAATAACAGTTAGTTTACTTAGGGTAGGTTGAGCGATAATGCGCTAGTCTTGTATAAATTAAAGTTTTCGGTAAATGGACAATCCGTCGGGAATTGGTCAGAAGTAGTCAGTATGGGGTCGAGTATGGTGTCAACCGACTCGTCTTAGCACAGAATCCAACCATTTATTACACTTTGAGGTTGAATTTCGGGACACAACGAGACCCCTTATAATATGTTTAATCGATAAAATTTGCAGACCTTGTTTACTTTCAAATATCTTTGAAAATATTTAATAATTAATTAATCAATTGAGAGGGTTAAAAAGTGAGCTAAATAAGCTTTAATTTGATGTATCATACGATATATTTAGTTTGCTTTTAAATATTTAAAAATGCTTTTGAATTTACTGCAAGTTATTAAATGCATACACACTTTATTGTATAGTATTTTTAATGATCTCATTATAAAGATTTTAAGTAATTGTCTAACAATTTAATAGGAATACATTTATTTAGTATTTATTAATCTAATTACAGATATTAATATTTTTGATATAATAGTACATTAAGTTTATGAAAACCAAAAAATACTTTATTACTGACAAAATTTTGATTTCTTATGAGTTGTTCCACTATTTTTCAGAAAACATTGCTTCACATGTAGTTGAATACATGGCTTAAAATATAATTATAATTTTGTACATTTAAGCTCATCAGAGAGAATATTAGTTTAATTTAAATAATAAATAATATTTCTTTTGTTTTGTGATTCTTTACAAAGAAAACTATTGAGTTAATAACTCTGAGATCTATTAAAAATAAGCGCTCTTCACATCGGTTAGGCTTAAGCGAAAAGTTTTGAAGAGAAGTGAAATCTGAAGAGAAGCTGTCATAAGGTTCACATTTGATTAATTGTCTAAAATTTTTGCTTGTATTGAGCTATAATTCATTGTTGCGAAGCAAACATGTTTGCGATCTTTCTTTCTGCTCTCTTTTGTTTCATACTTTTTTAAAACATTTTCTCGTATGTAATAATCATTTTTCCGATCTTTTGTTGTTACGGAAAATATAATACTCTGCACCACATATTTAGTTAAGCGATTTCTGTTATTGGGAAAGAGATACGGGGGGGCTGTCATATTGTGATTGATGCCCCTCACATTGAGATGGGGTGGTCAGTACACAACAAGAGCTAATGATCATTTCGAATGATGAGTCTGTGCTACGACAGAGACTGATTGAGCTGGTATTGTGAGTCCGACCAATGGGAAACGCCTACCTTAGGGGTCACTCTTGATCCATGTATCGGTCGGGTCAAATGTATATACTTTACCATTTTTTCAGGGACACATCATATATCCTGTCCGTAAAGAAAAGTTATACAGAGTTATTGTGAAATAGACTGATGAGCTTTCTTTGTTTGAAAGGGCACGGAAAAAGTTTGCCTTTATTACAACTGAACTCCACCTACTCATTACTTTGAGAGTAATAAAAGTGATGCCGTGATGGAAATGATGTGAACCATATATCAAAATATTCTCCACATTCAATGTTCGGGCAGCAAACAAACCATTTGCATATAAAGTACTACTCGTACGCAATTTCCAGAATGCTTTAGAATAACAGAAAAAGAGATCCCCATTCGGCTAAAATTACTAATGAATCACATGTTGTATTTTAGTGGCGGACATATGCAAAAAAGTTCTAATTAATTATTACGTGTATAGTTGCCATTTGTTATGATAGCATCAATTTTTTGAACTGAGCCACAACTTTGAGTAAAAGGGAAATAGTTTTGGGAATGAATGGGGAGCAGAAAAATGAGACGTGAATAACAGTATAGCAGAAGCAATGAGAATGTTCGGTGATTTATTTGAGTACATTTACTTTGTGCTATGGAATGGACAGCTCCGTCAAACATCAATCAAAGTAATAGCGTTCAGGAAAGTGACACTTAATGCACCCGTGAGACAAATGAGTGTTAGGACTTCTACCAACACTTCTTGGAAATGCCAGAAATGAGAGAGAAAATAAAGCCTAAGCGAAAAATATTCACGTATAATAATAATAGCAATAATAATAATAAGCCATAACAACTAATAGAAGCATTGGCTTCTTATTTTGGATATATATTAATTTATGAACTGATCCAATTTATTGCTTCTTTTATTGGGCCCATATGTACAGTTTGGGTGAACAACTTGGACACATGGGAGGCTTTACTCCAATACTTGGGTCTAACTATTGATGAAATATCATTCTTTGGATGAGTTAAGAGTATAATGGGGTGAATTCTCTTTCTCTACCATTTCATTTGTGCTCTCTCTGCCACTCTTTTTCTTTAATTCTTTCTCTCCCTCTTCTCTTTCGCTTATACACTATCATGTCGTGTGTTAAGCAAAATGACAATTTCTTAACAAATGAAAGTGAGAAAGAGGAACAGGAAGAGAGAGCAGAGAGAGAGAGAGAGAGAGAGAGAGAGAGAGAGAGAGAGAGAGAAGTGATCAAAACTTTGGAATGACTGCAAATGACAAGTAACTAACTGTTAAGTGAAATAAGGATTCAACATGACATCATTGCTGAAGGGGGAGGAAAGTATAAGTTACCATTCAAAATGTTGTGCTCATCCAAATAGAAAACCTTTTGATAGAACGGAAACTGGAAAGTTATGATAACACACTGTTATGATGCGCTACCGATAAATTTTGTTTTATTAAAAACTAAGTCTAAAATATTTAGAAACTTATAATTTTTATAGATTTGCATATTGTGAGTGAGAGGTGAAAAACTAGGCTAAACAGTTACCATTTGCTTAGAAGAAGTCATGAGTAGGTTTAGTTGATATAAAATAATGTAATGATAGCACTCAATCATACAATTGTGAAGCGAGAGTCAAACAAATAAATGTTATTCACCATTTGTAATGGACAGTTATAATAAAATGAAATAATTTACTGCTGTTATTTGCAGGTAATAACACATATATAGTGTATATACTGGTGCAATACACACAACCCATTTGTACGATTGGTTATTTATGATATGGGACTTACTTCCATAAGTAAAATAAAGTATCTTAACTTATATTTGTTATAGTGTATGACTGTATGTATATCTTAAATATAGCAGTTTTCTGTTTTTCTTCTTAATAAATACGATCTCATGTATAAAGTTTATGTTATTAATGCCTATATGTTTTGACAATACCTAATTAAATGCACAACAGTATAACGTGATAGCAGCGCATTGGGATGACTGTAACACTCACTTCTATGACAATGTTAAAGCTGGCTCTGCAAAAGAGTTACACTACAAAAGTTGAGACTCTGCACATCAAATGCAGACATCCAAAAATGAAGATTAATTCTGAGTTGAGAAGCATTCAAATACGCTTCAGTGAGCGAAAACTAACGGCAATGGTTCTAAAAGTTTCAATTGCATATTTCAACATTAAAATGACAAGAATGGCAAAGATGACTTTGACAGGGAATCATGCGAAAGAGTTGAGTTCAGTTCAGCCTAAGTTACGTACATCTCTCTTTTGGTGAACTTTATGTTTAGGAGCGATCGCTTGGGATGAGCTCTGTATCAAAATTAGACAATAAACCCAATGCACTATATTTTCATATTACAGGGATTAAAACAATTATTAACGCAATGCTTATCTTTGTTGCAATATCTATAGCGATGTTAAGTTTTAGAAATATATTGAGTTCATATATTACTCTCAAATGATATGATATGCAAAGATATAATGTATTTACACATTACAGACTTTAAGCATAATATCAATATAATAACTTACAGTGTAATATAAATTATATCCCACACCTTCACTCTATTTAATAGACAACTATAGAGCCTTATACTGATTATCTGCTGTCAATGGTTGGGTCGTCTTATGCAATATTGAATTTCAATTTTAAACAATGAGATTCATATTTTTCGATTTCCACTATTTTACTAATTATTTATTAGAAATTCTAAACATATTAACGATTTCGTAATAACTAAAATTTAAGGAAACTATAGTCTTATTAAATTAATGTTCTTTTTAATTACCATGAGATAAATTGTGTGACAACACGATATTCAGTCTGAGATGTGCTGAATAAGTGAATAAAAATTTTGAAATATAAGTTTTGAATCTATTTAATGAATTTAAAAAGTCTATTAATTTTGAAGACACTCTCGTAAAATCACTTGTGAATGAAATAATAAAAGACATGCTATGATGTAATTATAACCTTTGATCAGCTTTGACTATCAATATTCTGGCCGAAAGGCACTTTTCATGCCTTATAGCAATTATTCAAAACTATTGCATATTCTTATAAATTAATTTTGAAAATTTAAATCAATAATTAGGCCGAATTTAATGTACTTAGGAATTAATATATAACGATATAAGATTTGTTTGAATGACTTTCTAATAATATCCCATAGAATACAGTATTAATTTATACCCAAGTTTTGAAAACAGAGTTTTCATAACTTATAATTTTAAGACTAATAAATTTTGACTATAAATGAAGGAATGGTCATAACTTATTTGTTAAGGACTTTGTTCTGATAGCTCGTCCAAAAACAGAATTAAATTTTCGCTAAATTGGATTTTGTTTGATTATCTAGGATTTGTTGAGCACACCTTCAGATTTTTATTTTTTAACTTAAAGATCTTTTTGCTGTTTATTACCTTAATAACAATCATAATAATTGTTTGTTTATTCAAAATTTATGGAATTCCATAAAATTAATAAAATCTGATTTAATTACCAATTTATTTGATAAATTACAGACTTAAATGATGAATAATTTAGTTAAAATTTAGCTTAAAAAACAAAGTTTATTATAATTGATTGATTATTATTACAAAATAATTATAATAGACGTGATTGCTATTGTATTGAGTGATAACCTTTCATGTAATCTTCAAATAAATTGATAAAACGCTATTTGAATTCAATTTGTGAGCAATGATTAATCATTTGTTTCAACATTTAAAATCGATAATTCTTATATTCAGTGCATTAAAATATTTGAGTGAATTTTATTGGAAAATTGTGAATCTGCTCAAATCAATTGCGGATTAGTTGAGCTCATCCAAACATTTGAATGTAATTACTCCACATTATTATATCCTATTCCCAAAAGATATTTGAGGGTTAAGAACATTATTATTCAGGGATTGAATGTGTTTCCAAAATCACTTATTAAATTCTCAAAGACTTTCATTTCACAAAACATTGATTACGCGATTCTCGTTCAGTGTTAGTATTCTTCTTATTTTGAATTATTATAAATGGATGTTTAGGTCTTCAGTTTATAAAACGAGAGTTGCTCAACATTTTAAGCCTAGTTATATGCAAAGTTGAGTAAAACTGATATATTGATACTGTATATAACTTATAATATATGAAATTCACAAATTAAATATTAGAGCGAATAGATTACACTCATTTATCATAGAAAGTTGTCTTTTGTTACAAACTATCGTAGGGATGAGTGACGCAAACACTCGGAAAAAAGATCAGCTAAAAAATGGACAACACATATAATATGAATATAGATAGCTGCTATTCTGTCAATTTGAATGTTATCATTTTTATATGTGCTGTTATTAATAATCAGCAAAGGCTGTGGCATCGATCAAACGTACAGATATGGCGTAACTCTTTTAAATAATTTCCCAAGTCGACCATAAAACAGCAAAACCTGCCCCACTTTGAAGTAAATTAATTCCATCTGCATATGAACTGTCAATAAAAAAATTTGCTTTTTGTGAAGTGTCAGCTCTTCTAACTCTAAAGCGATTTCTATTTTTTCACATTTTTTATTATTTTTTCTGATATTATATTGAATAGAAAAATATATTCTTTCTTCAATTGGAGAGCAATAAATCTAATTCCTAAACCACAATTGAGTATTGAATATCAGTTGAATACAAAAAAGAGATCACAACATGAAAGTAACAATAGTTGAAAAGCTAACTTCAAAAATTTAGTACTACAGGCGAGCCAATAGTCAATACTTCTAACTTTTAATGCATTGTAACAAAACAGTTTCAACTCATATTTCCCACATTTTTTACCGGCAAAATTCACTCTTAACTAGAGTTTTGCCTGTTTTTGTTATGAGAAAACTGAAGTTTAGCAGTAAATCATTTGGTGCACAACAATTGTCAATACTATGCGATACCTTTAAAAAAAGAAATGCCTATTCGGTGCCATAACAGCACAAAATGGTCCATCATATCACACGGTTAGCATGTGAGACAGACCGTACACTTACTACAGAGCTGTGTATACGAACAAGTTTGAAGTTTGAGATATGAGTGCTCTATATAAATGGCATGTCTGTCACTCTTTCTTCATGGACAGATAAAATATGATTGTGAGCGGGGCTGTCACACACTATGATGACTAATTTGAAATATGTCCCTTTATGGTCCTGCAACCAATTCTCCTCCCCTGCCCCCCACCAAACTTAGAGAGAAAGAGAGCCCCATAGACTTACACATAATACATACCAGCTATGCGTTTGTGTTTCCCCTTTCCATATATCAGTCCTACATTGACATAAACGATGGCATTTCATCAATCACTCAGCTGTATTTCGTGCTAATATTATGCCATGCAATCTATGCACATCTGGCCTATTTTGATCTCTTTCTCCTTACTAAAGAAGTAACGCCTCCGCTCCACCATTATGATTCATTAGCTTTTCAAGATTAAGTCAAAAGCAAATTAACACTTTCGAGAAACTAATTCTCCGAGTGGTTTACAAAAACAACCAAATCAACTATTATTTCACTTTCAGTAAACAACTTAACAATTATTATTTTAATTCTATTATATATTCAAAACTTTTTTCGTTTTTAATCAAAAAATACTTTCCTTGTGCAAAATGGTTGATAATATATTTTTTTAGGTTAAAAGAAAATTAATTTGCATTTCAATTTTGCCTTAGAAAGAGAGCAGCTTTCAAATGAAATATAATGCCTGACATATAACAAAATAAAATGAGACAAATGTCACGCATGATATGTTTGAAGGGAATAACTCACTTACTTTTAGATGTCAATAAAATTGAGAGACATCTGCAAAATTGTAGATAATGTCGCAATTATAGTCCGTCAGACAAGTCTTCACTCTCTGCCACTTACTTGTTTCACTTTTACCCCTTCTCTCTCTCTCTCTCTCTCTCTCTCTGTCTCTCTCTCTCT